>JAVIAB010000073.1:89065272-89312772 GCA_032433765.1 Megaustenia siamemsis | reverse complement strand
TTCCCGGGAAAGTCTAAATGTTTATTTAACTTCCCTTTTCTCAACCGTTGATAAACTGTAACCTGTATTTGGCGAATGCACTTTCATCTACACTTGTGAAGAGCACAGGACTTCCACGCTCACAATTCCATGTCACTCCTTTGGATGAAAGATGGGAGTTAAGATGGGCACAGCCAGAAATGAGAAACTTAGTGGGCGTGTAAGAAGACTTATCAACCAACACAGAACTGGAGTCGTCAGTCGCTGGACACTGAGGGACTTGCTGAGGAAGGGATCTGTGCACCTATGGACATGTTCGGTGTGCAATGATTATGACCCGCAAATAATTCAATAACTTTGATCTCCAGTGCATTGATATATCCCAGATAGTATTATACATGCAAAACATAGTAATTGTTAGTAAAAGCAAATGAGATTTATGTAAAATATGCTGCCACATACACCATTGCTGTGAGACATAAGCATGTTTTGTTTATTTGCAGTGCTGGGTATAGTTTCTTACCTGTGTTGTGGTGTCCATGCACTTTACTCACATCATTCTGACATATTCAGGCTAGTGGTCAGTGTTGTAAGGAATACTCTCCGAATACAATAACAATAATTATACTTCGATATACAATAACAACAAGTATAATTTGATATATAATAACAATAATGATACTTCGATATACATTAACAACAATGATACTTTGATATACATTAACAACAATGATACTTTGATATACATTAACAACAATGATACTTTGATATACATTAACAACAATGATACTTTGATATACATTAACAACAATGATACTTTGATATACAATAACAATAATTATACTTTGATATACAATAACAATAATTATACTTCGATATACAATAACAATAATTATACTTTGATGCACAATAATAACTCAAAATGTTGAATTGGGGCTTTTATATGCACGAACAACACAATTTTTAAGTGATCGAATCCCATTAGATCTATAATGGGGGGAAAAACATCAATTTGCTGTATATTATGTATAAAAAAGGCAGATCTCCTTATTTCTCACAAAAGCAAAAGTTTAGTTTATTTATAGTCGTATTTGTAATCTCTTATACAGTAGCCATTTCGTGACTTCCAGGCATAAACGCAGCAGTAGACTGATATCCGGGAGTCGTGACCTAGACAGGACTTCTAGCCCTAGACTGATATCCGGGAGTCGTGACCTAGACAGGACTTCTAGCCCTAGACTGATATCCGAGAGTCGTGACCTAGACAGGCCTTCTAGCACTAGACTGATATCCGGGAGTCGTGGCCTAGACAGGCAATACTTCCCTAGAATGAAAGCCGAGAGTCGTAACATAGAAAAGCCCTCATTCCCTAGATTGATATATGGGAGTCGTGACCTAGACAGACCTTTCTTCCCTAGACTGACATTAGAGAGTCGTGCCCTAGACAGGCACTCCTTCCTTAGACTTATTGCCGAGAGTCGTGGCCTAGACAGGCCCTCCTTCCTTAGTCTGATAGTCGAGAGTCGTGGCCTAGACAGGCCCTCCTTCCCTAGACCGATAGCTGGAGCCGTGGCCTAGACAGACCCTTTCTACCCTAGGCTGATACCCGAGAGTCGTGACCCATGCAATCTCTCCTTTCCTAGACTGTCAAGAAGCTAAATAGCCAAAATACTTTCTCGACGGGAATATTTAACTGATGGTCATATTGCCTCCTGTTGCAAAGCTCCGTTAAAACAGTTTCTATTACAACGCCAAGTCAGATACGGTCGGAATGGGCCAGTGTCCACCCAAGATAATATCAACATCTTTACTTAAACACATTGGATACCCTAAGTTCATAACTATGTCGAATTGTATTGGAATTTGTATGGTAGTAAACTCACACTTGGCTTGCCAATCTGTCATTATAAAAAGTATTGTTATGGAAACAGCGCCATATATTTTAGAGCAGTGATCTCTGCAATATGTGCCACTTTGGCACGCAAGGTTTCTGTTTTTGAGATTGTGGTTCTGTCCTATGTGCCGTCTTCGGCTCGAAAGGACAATAAATAGATAGAAACTCACACTACTCGAGTCATGAGGCAAATGTCAAGCCATTGTGGTCAAATTTCACCATGCCAAATCGATTGTGTTCAATACTGTTAGTTAGCTCGACCAAGTGAAGACCGCATTTTCTGTAGACAAATATATATATATATATTTATATGTGATAAATTAGATATTATACTACAATTGTATACATAATTGTTAAAGTTCGTTGAAGAATGCACGTTCACACTTTGTTAAAAGTTACGATATGGTTATTACATGCCACACTTTAGTTAAACTTGTAATAGCTGTACAAACGTATACACGTGACGTTCAAACCAGTTATTATAAAGTGCAATTATATTGTAAACGACGATCAAAGACTGACACTTAAATATATGGACATCTTATTTTTTGCTGTGAAGTCACAAAATATTCAATGGCTAATTCACACGCATGTCACACCTGCTTAACTTTTAAACAAAATTAAGTTTTAAATGAGATTCTGAGGGATTTGTCCAAAACGATTCCCTGGGTCTATAGCTATTAATATTCTATGACAGATCCATTAATTGACTTAATAGTTTGTTTGCATTAGTGATAGCTTAATGATTGAAGCTTCTGAGAAAACATTTCATCATATTGTACTTCTTATATTCGTTTCAAGTCGCTATAGTTACGGGTCGTCAGCCTTCAAGCTACAAGACACTTTGTTCCAATTTTTTACAGCCCATTTCTTCTCCATCTTTCTTTTCTCGATTTCTCTACTCCACATATTTTTTCGCCTTCTTTTTTGTCTTCTTTCATAAAGATTTAAAATGTTCGGTTGTGTTATCCTGTCAGCTGGTTTCTGCAGTGTATATACTATATATTCTTGTGACGTGAAAACGTTATTTGAAAAGCATGGTCATGACTCATAGTTGACACAAAACATCGTTATAATAATTGTATAGTTCTGGTATGGGGAGGTGGGGGGAGGGGGAGGGGGTAGTGAGAGAAGTGGATTAATAAAGTAAAGAATGATCATGTAATGTCATAGAAGGATGTAGTATGGAACTATCATTTAAAATTTACTACTTATTCTCGACCACAGAACTTGATTTTAGTGCTCGTGCATTATTAGTTAATATCATTAAATGGCGCAGGCTTAATTATATCACCACAGACGTTGACACCATGAGCCGTATCTGCTATCCACAATCAATGTTATTTTCTTCCCTGTTGTGTTCCAGTTTCTAGGTTTCATCATTTGCTTTCCTGGTGCTGAGTTATTAGTGGGTCATCATCATTGCTCTCCGAACATGTCCATAGGTGCTCAGATCCTCTCCTCAGCAAGTCTCGCAATGTCCAGCGATTGACGACTCCAGTTCTGCGTTGGTTAATTAGTCTTCTTATACGCCCACTTTCTCGTTTCTGGCTGTGCCCATCTTAATTTCCATCTCCTTCAACCGAAGGAGTGACGTCGACTCATGGTTTTCGAAGTCCTGTTTCTCTCCCACTTCCCGGAGGGCATTGATGATTATCGCCCGATCCATTGGTTGACCGTCCTCAACAATTGTGCAGTTAGCCAACATTTCCGCTCTTTCATTTCCCCGTACTCCTGCATGTCCTGGGACGTAGACAAAGGTGACTTTACGTGTTCCTGGTGATGTTTTTATTGTACATTTATAACCAATACATTTTCTCCGTTGTCTACCTCTTCGTTGTTAATTACTTTCCAGTCAGACAGCTTGTTAGCCAGGGCCATTATGTCTTATGCTGTGCTGTAGCAATACAATTTCGGTATCTTTACTGCAGTAAGAGGACATTCATGTTGATTATGGTAATGGTTTTACGAGTTTTCTCACATCGATGTGATCACTCTTTCCGGTGCTGAAAATCTGACAGAGATGTCTATTTACCATTACTTTTACTTTTCTCTTTCAGACTCGATATGTTTCTTGTTTAATGTAATTGTGTAATTGTTTACACTATTAAGATATAGCGTAATATTGCAATTATATAAGATTACGATAGTGTAGTGTTGTAATGGTTTAAGATTAAGACACAGTGTAATGTTGTAATGGTTTAAGACATGTGGCAATATTGTCATTGTTTAAGATTAAGGCATAGTACAATTTTATATTCTTTTAAGACATAGTGCAATGTTGTAATTGTTTAAGACAGTGCAATCATTTTATAAACGTTTAAGATTAAGACGTAGTGTAATGTTGTAATGGTTTAAGGCATAGTGTAATGTTTAATTGTTTAAGATTAAGACGTAATGCAATGATGTAAATGTTTAACGTTAAGACAAAGAGCAATATTGTAACTGTTTACGACATAGTGGAATGTCATAATTGTTTAATGTTAAGGGAAATGTTGTAATTGTGTAAGATTAAGACATAGTGCAATGATGTATTTGTTTAAGATTAAAACATAGTGCAATGCTATACTTATTAGCTTTACTTGAGACCATACATAAACTCAAGACTACAGATCTCGATTATGGTTTGTCTGGAGCTAACCTTTCAAGCCTACCTCATTTGTACCCATTTTCCTTTAGTTCTCTATGAACAATTTTACGCCGTGTCTCTATTCCTCTTCCTTTTGTTATTGTATCATGTGGAGTGTAGCGAAGGGTTACTTACACTATAGCTATCTAAGATGTTCGGAGAATATAGCCTATCCAGAATCATATAAACAAAAGAAGTAAAGTACCCCTGTCACGCCAAGTGGCGTATAGGGAATATGGTGTTAGTGAACATACATTTTACAGACCTTCGGCACATGATTTTTGGGGTAATGTGGTCGGTATTATGACCGTGCCGCTTTACTTTCCCAGAAAAAAAATTCGGTACCCATTAATGGCTGGGTGAACCGGTAGCCGTCGATTGGGATCGAACCCCCACCTCTCATATACATAATTACCAGAAATTAAATATACTGAAGTATCATCATTAAAAATATACAATCTAGACTTTACATTTTAGAACGGAATGGCTTCACTGCAGGCGAGACATTCTCATATCTGATCAGCTTCCATAAAAGCAATCAACAAAGTGTTCATCCTGATCATTCAGACAGTTCTAGTGAACATTTTGCGATTTAAAAAAAAAGCGCGCAAGCCATGATGCATACTTCCGGGTCTCTGTAACGGCCGTATCGGGTATGTCGACATCCTTACGCTCGTGCCAAGGCCGTGTAGACGTCATGATCTGTGTGCGTACACCGAGAAGCGCTGTCCCAACAAATAAAGTCACAATTCTATTTGGATGAAACACTCGATCAGGACGTTGTCCAGCTAGTGGGGAATGTGTGTGCACCGGCGTCACAACCAAGCTGACTTTGCGGTCTGGTGAATGCGAATGGCCCAGCGATGTCTCATCAAAACGTAAATCCAGACTGGAAAGAATCTTAAATATACATAATTACCAGCATTTAAATATGTGGAATTACCATCAATTAAATATGCGAAATTTCCATCAATTAAATATGCGGAATTACCATCAATTAAATATGCGGAATTACCATCAGTTAAAGATGCGAAATTAGCATCAATTAAATATGCGGAATTACCATCAATTAAATATGCGGAATTACCATCAGTTAAATATGCGGAATTACCATAAATTAAATATGCGGAATTACCATAAATTAAATATGCGGAATTAGCATCAATTAAATATGCGGAATTACCATCAATTAAATATGCGGAATTACCATCAGTTAAATATGCGGAATTAGCATCAATTAAATATGCGAAATTTCCATCAATTAAATATGCGGAATTACCATCAATTAAATATGCGGAATTACCATCAGTTAAATATGCGGAATTACCATCAATTAAATATGCGGAATTACCATCAACTAAATATGCGGAATTACCAGCAATTAAATATGCGGAATTACCATCAATTACACATACGTAATAAAAGTAAATTTGAGGAATCGCCAATCAACCACTAATATCTTCAGTAATCAAGAAAAAACGATGGTATTATGTTGGACATGTGATGAGAAGAGATAATAACCGAATAACAAAACACGACCTCATGTGGGAAACAACAGGTAAGATGAAAAGAGGCCGACCCAGAGAGAGACTGAGATGAACATTGATCAGAGAGACAAGAGCAGCAGAAATCGGCTTCCTCAGTGGGATAGAGTTGCTTGCACAGAACATAGACAAATGGTGATATTTTATAAAAGATCTTTAGAAGAATTGAAAACTGCTAGAATAAAAAATTAGATAAGAGAAAGAGTATCAGGGTCTGTACCCTATAGGCCGTCTGCGGTTCGAAAGGTCAATAGATAGGTAGAATTAAAAGTAAAGTGGATTCTCTGTGTGTTATTGTTGTTTAGACATGCCTATTAATTTCAAAACTAACATGCATTGTAAGTGAAATGAGTCGACAGACAATATGCGACATGTTTTGATCAGTAGAAAGTAAATGATGTGCATTTTGAACAGGAATTTCAAATGCGTTTCTGGAACCGAAGGAAAAAGACAGAGAATGTCACTTTGATGCACACAACATAAGTTAATAATTTAGGTTAAAAAAAAACACCACTATTATAGTATTTATCACATTTCTACGAACTATCAGAGATACATAGGGAGCCGCAATAGCTCAGTGGTTAGTGAACTGGACTACCACGGACAAGGGGTACGGTTCGATCCCAACCGACGGCTTGCAGGTTCACCCAGCCTTAAATGGGTACCGGATTTTTTTCTGGGAAAGTAAAGCAGCACGGGCGTAATACTGACCACATTACCCCAAAAATCTTGTGCTGAAGGTATGTAGAAATATAGGGTCACTAACACCATATTTCCCTATACGCCTCTTGGCGTGACGGAGGTACTTTACTTTACTATCAGAGATACATATACTATCAAAGAGGGGGTATTACTAGGGAACAGTGTTTGTCAAGTACGAAACAAGCAAGAGCATAAGAACTTGTACCGATATAGTAAAGATGAATGTGAGAGAAAGTAAGTGAACATACAGACTCCTTTGATAGTCATATTGTTATAAATATGTGTATGTAAGTTTCCCGGAAACACTAACACCTTGTTTCCACGTTTCATAACCCGTGACTGATAACTGTGTATAAACGTGGAGTCAACAGAAGAGCAGGAAAAATTATCTGTTGTGGAGTTGGCGCATTAAATATCCAATAACCGCGAGTTATACTTTATTTTTAACATATGAATACGTAGATTTTCTGCTCACTTTATTTGTGTTATTGTGATACTATTAATGATCTTTGTAGAGTGGGAAGATTACAGTTCCGAGGCAATGATCATTAAAGATATACAGGGTATCGTTTATTTTAAAACTGTGTGCATTTTTTATAAGCAACATTTCAAAGGAATGGTGTATGTGTATTTTTAATTGAGGTTGTATGTCTATTTTAAACAGTGTATAGGTTTTTTGTGTGTGAATGCATAAATGTGTGTGATCTGTGTGGTCCTTGTGTGTATTTAAATGTTTTTGAAAATTTCCGTCATTTTCTATTTAAGTTTCATTATCTGAATAAGAGTGTCGCACATGTTTATCTGTGCACGTGTTTTCGTGTTTACTCTTACATTTGTGTATTTGTGTTTGTGTGTAAGTAAAAGTAAAGTACCCCCGTCACGCCAAGTGGCGTATAGGGAATATGGTGTTAGTGACCATAATTTTTATAGACCTTCAGCACATGATTTTTGGGGTAATGTGGTCGGTATTACGCCTGTGCCGCTTTACTTTCCCAGAAAAAAATCCGGTACCCATTAAAGGCTGGGTGAACTCGGAAATCGGCGGTTGGGATTGAATCCTACCTCTTGTCTTTTGTAGTCCAGTTCACTAAGAGCTATCGGTGCTCCCAATTCTTTTACGTGCTCTACTTTAAATATGTACCTCCATTTAAGGATCCATCTCCGATAGGATTGAACAATGGATCTGACCAGAACTGAAAAAAGACTATAGAAAATTGTGATCTTTTAACAAGGTAATAGAACCGAGCAGACAATTTTTAAGAGGAGTTTCATTAACCTCAACGACTCATTTATTGTTTTTTTTTTTTTTTTTTAACGATCTATCAATGAATTTAATGAGGTGAAGACTAATACCTGAATTTTGTAAATATGCCGTTGTGTTTATATTCATTTGTGTGATGCTATATGGAGGCACTCAAAGTTATGAAAGGAAAATGAAAGTTTATTAACAAGAGGAACTTAAACCCCAGTTATTCTGGCCATCTAATGAAAGGGAACAACTGGAGCATATTTTGACATTCGGAAAAACAAACGACTAAGAGAAAAAGATTTAGAGGAAAATATACTTGGAGCTTAATATGCTCAACGAGGCCGCTCGAACTCTAAATTGTTTGAAGCCCGAATCAATTGTTTCCATTAACATTACAACAAATTACAAATATACAAACATACATATAACACAACAATTAAATGTTTTATATAGTACACTGGAACTTGAAAACAATAAACAAGCAAACAAATTAATAAAATACATAAATGTTATTTCATAATAAGATGAAATGTGCATTTATTTTAACTCAGTGAGAAGTGAAGATGTTCTATGTGCGAAGCCAGTGGAGAAGATGGGAAGAGTAAGATTATGTTAGGAAAGGGAGTTCTCTTCAATAAACACATCGAATAATTATATCTCATTAAATATATATAACACCAGATATATAATTATTCGGTGTGTTTATTGAAGAGAACTCCCTTTCTTATATATATATATATATATGTTCTGCCTCTTAGCACTACTAGTTTTGTTTACTTTCCATCTTTACTACATCAACCACATGTGATGAACAACTTGCACTCTTCACGATAAGTTCCTTTCTCACTTCTATCGTCCTTACTACATTTTCTCCTTAGTTTCATTACTTCCCTTCTCAATGAATGTTTTAATTAATATTCTTATTCAACCAATAACTCTATAGATCGTTCGAGCACTACCGATATATTTCCTAAACCTTCTCTATTGATCTCTTATCTTCAGTCATTCTTAATGATTGCAAAGTCGAGGCCTATTCACTTTGTTATCTTCCAATCTCTTTCTCTGTCCACCTCATCTTCTTCCTCCTTTCATATTTCCATTCCTGGTAGAATTGTCTTTGCTACTGCATATATTCGGGTGTCCGGTTAGCGCAATCGATAGGCGGTTGGCTTACCACGGCAACAGCCGGGGTTCGTACCCTGGCGAGGACACCTGGGTTTTACTAATTCCCTAAAAATTAGTGGGAGCCGCGATAGCTCAGTGGTTAGTGAACTGGACTACTACGGACAAGAGGTAGGGTTCGATCCCAACCGACGGCTCCGGGTTCACCCAGCCTTAAATGGGTACCGGATTTTTTCTGGGAAAGTAAAGCAGCACGGGCGTAATACCGACCACATTACCCCAAAAATCATGTGCTGAAGGTCTGTAAAATATAGGGTCACTAACACCATATTTCCCTATACGCCGCCACTTGGCGTGACGGGGGGTACTTTTTACTTTACACTGCATATATTCGAGAAACGTGGCCAAAACTTATCACTTTCCTCGTCTTAGCAATAGTCAGAACGTCAGAATGTACTCTGATTAATTATCCTTTGTATTGTTTTGCGAACTATTTTTCATTCTTCTTCTTCTTCTTTCCTTCCTCATCTGCCTTTCAGCGTCGAGGGGAGATACAATTTGCGGTCTTTTGCTCTTCTGTTCGCCTCTGCTGCTGTTATGTTTCCTAGTGCTTCTAATATTCCATCGACCCATCTTTTTCGCGGTCGACCCTTGGGTCTGGTGTTCTTACAACGCTTGATGAAGGCTCGTTGTGTTGTGTATATAGTTAAGAGTGGCCCAACATCTTACGATAACATTTAATCTAAATGGCTTGTATTTTCTTCTGTAGTCTGCTGTAATGACCAATATTTCACAAGCTTATAGAAAAACTGATTATAACATAATAATAATAATATATATATATATATGAACTATTAAAACTCGAAATATCAACCTCAAATGTACACTGAAAGTCCTTACAAGAGAACTCTCACCAGTTCTCTGTGTCCAGGTCTTCCCTTTCATTAGAAAAAAGAGTGAAATATTCACGAACACTGTCCACGTACATAGAAAATGGTTCTCTATAAACACGAACAAGAATTCCTCCAAGTTTTTTTCTATTACATTTAACATATATCACATCTTTCACGTGTACCCGTGTTCATGCTGTTTTGTCATTTCTAGTTCATTTGCAATGAAATTATTATGTGTCAATAACATATGTATAAATATGTATATGTGTACGTGTTTGTATACCCCAGTGCCACTGACACCTGTGCGAATATGAAAATTTGTGTAACAATTACCTAATTGCCAATTTCAGCCTAGTTAAAAAAAAATCATCTACTTTATCATTGCGTAAATCAATTTCTAACGTCTTTCCTTCCCATTGACACACTGGAAATAACATTCCCTTTCTTCTCAAAACTGTTACAATTGTTATGTTTCCGTGTATTTTAGGGAGAGAATGTATTTGTTAAATATGCTGGATAATTTATTATTTTGTACATTTTGAGTTCTAATCACAAGTAACTTTAATTGTCCGAGGCAGAAATTGGACAACTTTCCTGGTGGTGATTATACATTAAACAGTTATCTGTATAGATTTGTTGATTATCCCGTAAACTTCTGTATATGTAAATCTGTTGTTCAGTTTACACCTCTCATGTCTCTCTCAATATGTCACATTATTATTTGTTTTAAATCTGTTATTTTTTTCTCTGTATGTTTCATGTTTTTGTCTATGTGCTACATTTCTTTCTATGCACTTCATTTCTTTTCCTATGTCCTTCATTCTTTGTCTAGTATACGATAAGGTTTATTTTATAAATATATTTAACTGCTATTTCTTTTTGAATCTATTATGAAGCGATTTTTTTCTAACCTCTCCCCCTTTTCATGCCATTGTGTCATGCACATCCGTGTAAAAGAATCATCATCATCATCAAATACCGGGCGTGCTGGCGTAGGTGATCATGTCTCTCAACAACTTTCGATCTCGACAGTTATTTATCATTTCTATTGTTGACCTTCTGCCAAGCCATTCTCTTAAGCTGTCTGGTATTTTTTTTTCTTTGCTTCCCTCAATCTCTTCGTCCTTCAATTTTCCCAGTTGTTACAATATATTCCAGATCTCTTCTCATTATACGGCCAAAAAATGATGATTGTTTCTTCCTAATGTTGGAAATTAGCTCTCCTTTTGCTTTGACCTCTTTCAGAACATTTTCATTACTCTTCTTAGCTGTCCGTGGTATTCTCAACATTCTTCTATAAAACCACATTTCTACAGACTCCAGTGATTTTCTTGTCTGTTGTCCTGTTGTCCTTGATTCACATTCATATGTTAAGACTGGCTCTACATAACATTTAAGATATCTTTTTCTTGTTTCTATTGTCAAAAATGGATTGCATAGTATCTTCCTCATTTTTTGGAAAGCTGCTTTTGCCTGAGCCATTCTGTATCTCACCTCTTTTGTTCATCTTCCGTCTGAGGTTAACAAAGTTCCCAAATATTTAATTTCATTTGTTAAGTAATTTAGTTTCATTTGTTTAAACCTGTTTTAGTATTGTTCCACTTGTCTTTATTTTGCACTGAGGTGATGTCTTTTTCTTTGTTGTTACCATCACTTCTGTCTTTTTCTTTGTTGTTACCATCACTTCTGTCTTTTTGCTACTAAGGCTGAGTCCTTTATTTTTGCTTTCTTTTCACTATAATGTCCAACAAAAGAATACATTTTATGTATTAAATTGTTATATTATTTGTTTTTCTTTTATAATTGCATGCTGTTATGAAGATTTCGATATATTTTATTTTTTCCAACATACAGTAACCAAACACATACCCAGTGCAACATAATCACGTCTTAAAACAATATTGGCGTCATATATTTCAAACACTCAATACGTTCAGCTTTAAATAAATACAAGTATGATTACAACTGCAAATGAAACTTCTTTACAAAATATTCGCTAAGTAAAAAAAGTAAAGTACCCCAGTCACGCCAAGTGGCGTATAGGGAATATGGTGTTAGTGACCATACATTTTACAGACCTTCGGCACATGATTGTTGGGGTAATGTGGTCGGTATTACGCCCGTGCCGCTTCACTTTCCCTGAAAAAAATCAAGTACCCATTAAAGGCTGGGTGAACCCGGAAGCCGTCGGTTGGGATCGAACCCTACCTCTTGTCCTTTAAAGTCCAGTTCACTAACCACTGAGCTATCGCGGCTCATTAGCTAAGTACTACAATTAATTAGGGAGCCGATATAGCTCAGTGGTTTAGTGAACTGGACTACAAAGGACAAGAGGTAGGGTTCGATCCTATCCGACGACTTCCGGGTTCACCCAGCCTTAAATGGATACCGGGTTTTTTCTAAGAAAGTAAAGCAGCATAGAGTAATACCGACCACATTACCCCAAAAATCGTGTGCCGAAAGTCTGTAAAAATTATGGTCACTAACACCATATTCCCTATACGCCACTTTGCGTGACGGGGCACTTGACATTTTTTACTTCACTACAATTAAATAGAAAAAATACATATATCACCAAAGACCCAGAGATATTTTGAGAAAAAAAAATGTTCTCCGTATACTATTTCAACAATCGCCTATTTTATTTTGTCAAAATCATGAACCTTATTAGAGTATTAGAATGTATCTTACGTAGGACGCATTGAGTTCCCCATGCCTAATAATAGCCAGGAGTCCATTTAGCTGGGTTAACATAAAAGTCTCCAAGGGACATAATTATACTAAACCAAAATAATGATTAGTCAAACTAGTGGAAAATTGCCGGAGGAAATCAACTAAAGGAATTAATGAGCCAGCAAATTTGTGATTTCTCCATATGCTATCATAATATATATATAAATTATATAAAAGTGGGGGTTATTTTTATGGAAGAAGATATTAAGTTGTGTGATCCCTATCATATACTGAGCAAATCTTTAAAAACATCTCAGAGATGCCAGGCCTAAACATTAATGGAAAGAATCAATAACCTGAGATATGCTGATGATACTGTTCTACTAGCAGAAAATCCTAAAGACCTGCAACAATTGCTTAATGTGATAAACATAACAAACAAAAAATATGGACTAGATATGAACATAAAAAAGACTAAAACTATGATCATAAACAAAGAAAATTCTCAAGACCTACAAATAAATATCACAGTTGAGGGAATACATCTGGAGACAGTTCAGAGCTACGACTACCTTGGACATACCATAACCAATGATGGAAAATGGAAAATGGAAATAAACAAAAGAATAGGAATGGCAAAAAGTAATTTTAATGCCATGATAAATATACTAACAAAAAAACAAATAACAGCAGGGCTGAAACTAAGAATAGCAAATTGTTACATCTTCTCAATATTCCTGCATGGTGCAGAAACATGGACATTAGACAAGAAAACTGAACAGAAAATTGAAGCCTTTGAAATGTGGATGTATAGAAGAATAGGTCGAATTGGATGGAAAGAAAAGAAAACAAACGATTAAGTTTTAAAACAACTAAAAATAAAAAGAGAACTACTAATTACAATTAAGTCAAGACAAATGCAATTTTTGGGGTACGTTAAAAGGCACAACAGACTACTAAAAGTAATATTGGAAGGGAAAATACAAGGTAAAAGAGGCAGAGGCAGACCAAGACTAACATGGACGAGTAACATCAAAAAATGGACAAATCAATCTATAACAACCTGCACTGTCAAAGCAAGAAATAGAGTGGAATGACGATCCATGGTAGCCAACCTTCGTTGCGGAGAAGTCACTCGATGATGATGATGATGATCTCTATCTCCTATCTCTCTCTCTCTCTCTCTCTCTCTCTCTCATCACTCTATCATAACACTCTTTGTTATCTCGCTCCCTCACTCTCTGTGATCACTCTATCATTCTCTCTCTTATCACCCTATCACTCTCGCACTTTCATCTCGATCTACTCTCTCTCTCTCTCTCTCTCTCTCTCTCTCTCTCTGCAACACTTGCGTAATCTTAAAATAATAAACAAATTCTTTATTTGGAGACACTCTGAGACGAGATAAACATAACTGATACTCGTAATAAACAAAACATGAACATTGTAGGCACTCAATTGGAAATATAAAATATCGTTTTTTGTTTGTTTTAATGAATTCTTGTTTGTGCGAGTCATGTAATAACCAAGTCCTCGTCACTCTCTGTTGCCAATCAGTCAGTCATAGCCCTCTATATCTCTGATTGAAGCATAGGCCACAGTTACGCTCTCACCATCCATCACTGTTTCTGGACACTTTCTCTGCTTCTCTCTAGTCCAGACCAGTGTTCTTGAGTGTTTTCATTTCTACGCTTGTCCATATATATCTAGGCCTTTGTTGTTTTCTTTTTTTCTCTGGGGGTTCCATGACAGTTCCTGTCTTGCTATGATGACACAGGTTTTTTTTTTACGTTCGTACATTCAATTTCCACTTCCTAATCAGAATGTGTTGTTCCGTTAATCCTTATTTTATTTTCTCCCATATATCTTCATTTCTGACCTAGTCGTGCCATCTGTTTTTCTGAATTTTCTTCCCAAAATTGTTAACACTTGTTTATAACTATTGTTTAGTTGTATTATTTAACGTCCATGCCTCGGAGCAAAATAAAAGGACTGTTTTTTGTTTACACTTGATTTAACAGACATATCTTGCCGTTTGTTTTTATGTTCTTTATTTTGCTACCCATATTTTATTACGTCAGATGAAATATGGTTTTGTTTTATTTATTCTCTGCTAATATCTCTCTCTCCGCTTCCCACTCCCCATAACGCTCCCCACTTCCCATAACGCTTCCCAAGTGTGTAAAGTGATCCAAATCCTCGATTGGCACTTCTTCAATTTCCACTGGGTTATGGTATTTGCTGTTACATTTGATTTCTTTGCTTTATAAAATTTAATGTATAGTCCCATTCCAGAAGGGTGTATTTGTAATTCCTGCAGCTTGTCTTTCATGTCGTTATGGCTGCCAACCGAAGATTGCAGACTCAAACTTTGAAATAGCACGGTAACAGTATTGTTAGCATTGTGTATGATTTCGTTATTTAAAAAATATGAATTTTGACAAACTAGTTTCTTATGGACAGAAATATTGAACAGTAGACTTTAAGAAACTCTGAAAATATTAAACACATTATTCTCTTCCATCATTCTTTGTCTTTCAGCGTCGAGGGGAGATATAATTCGCGGTCTTTTGCTCTTCTATTGATCTCTGCTGATGTTAGTTTTTCTAATATTCCACCAATCCTTCCTTTTCGTGATCGTCTGGTGTTCTCGTAACGTTTATTAAAGGTTCATTGTGTGTGTTTTGGACTTTTTGTCTTTTCATGTAGTCAAATCATATTATCTGTTCATTCATGTATATCAAATATTTAAAACAAAATTAAATACTATGCGGGGCCGCGAGTGTAGCTGCATAAAACATATAAAATAACATAATAAAGACAAGATACGCTACAACGTTTTAGCAAAAACCTTTCTCATGTGAAGCTAGCAGATTATACATATTAAACACACAATTGCAAGTCAGAAAACAACGAAACAGCTAAAAAAATGGCGGAAAGAATGGCGGAAAAGACGGTGGCCAGGATTTACGCAGAGTCTGGTTAAAAGATGAATAGATAATAGGACAGGTAGGATAGAACTAACCTAAAGAAACCGAATAATAAAAACAATGGAAAAATGAAAGGTGTCCCATAGGGTACGGAGTAAACGAGAAGAGGAAAAGAATGAGAGGATGTGGGTGACAAGGGAGGAGAAGAGCAGAAGATGTAATAGAGATAGTAGCCTGGATTTTGCAGCGCTCATAGAAATGTTTTGTTTGTCTTTTCTTTCGTCCTTTCTCATTTTCTATGAATCTATCTGCTTCTTGTTTGAGTTGGAGCTTTAGAGTGTGTTTCGAAAGATTGTGGTCTGCAGCTATTTCTTCCCATGCTGCAGGTTTTGTTCACAGACCCCTTGTCACATTTACACACGTGTGCAAATCGAAGTTTTGGGCTCCCCCTCTCCCCCCAGTTCTTTTGCCTTCTGCTAGTTGCCCACAGAGTACATCTTTTGGCACGTGACCATCTTTCATATGGTGTACGTGGCCAAGCCAGCGTAACCTACGTTGTTTGAGCAGCGTGTAGATGTTCGGAAGACCTGTGCGAGTGAGGAACTCTACGTTTGCCACTTTGTCCTTCCAGGTGATGCCAAGAATACAGGCAGACATCGCATATGGAATGCACTTAGCCTTCTCTCCTGCTTTGTATAAGTTTTCCAGGGCATATTAACGGCCATTCGGTAACACGATTTTGCGAGTTTGAATAACGAAACACACGTACTACATGTTACAGCGGGTTATATCCAGCAGGTTCTAGTCAAAGGTTGCAGAAACGGTTCCTAACTAAAATGTCATGGAGGTTACTATCGCGTTTAAAAGCCACCAATGGTGGATCGGAGAATAGAAAGCGAGTAGAAGAGTCTGAGTGGAGAATAGGTAGGTGTCGTTGCAGGATCCGAAGTGGAGCCAGATTGTGAGGGTGACGGGTAAGAGAGAGAACAGTTCTGTTAGAATGAAGGCGGGCGGTGGTAGTAACAGCTATGGTGTGGGTAATTGGGAGAACTTTTTTGGAGAGCAGATTGCAGGATGGATTATGGGTAAAGACGGCAACGAAAGAATTCCATTATAAGTGGGGCCTGATGGAGAAAGTCGCCGTCTTGGTAACGAGGTGTCTGAGGCGTAGGAGTTAAGGAGAAGGTATAGAATCACAACACGTGAGAGGTTGCGAAGTGGAATAGAGGAGCTAGGAATGGGCATCAGTCAGTCTATCAAATAGGTAGTACTTCAACCTGATGGGCGAAGGGAGACTGAGATGTCTATAAAGGTAGCGAGGGAGGTAGAGAAAGAGTATGAAATCCAAATGGACGAGTGATATGAGCCTACAAAGTCCAAAAACTTGGTCAAAACAGGTTGTGAAAGATCAGATAGCAGATATCATGCCGAGGCGTTGTAGTTTGTTTTATTTTTCTGATAGACTAGCTGCTCATTACCGTTATAAGTTTATTTTACATCTGTTGTTATGGTTATGGTTATGGAAGGCCTCGGTATCACTGCAAACGAATGAAAATTCATAATTCCTCAACCACCCGTGCCAGTGGAATCATCTGAATTACTAACTCATCTCCCAAACAAAGAAAGGTAGCTGTAGTCCCCATCATAGCGGTCTCAGCACACCCCAAAAGACATAAGGCGAAACCACAGAGAAAGTGAACACAGCCAACTGTTTCCTGCCATACGATATCATCATTCATCGTAAACAATTGGAATATCGAAACACGATCAAAACGGATGAGACACACAGCTCACGGTGTGCACTGAGCACTTAACTCAGTAGCTCCTGCAACAAGCCGGACTTGGAATATGAGGAAACTGCAACAAGGAACACTTTTCAGGTATAGCCTTCAATGGTTCCTGCCGCCTATCCACCATATTGACCGGAAGTTCACTGACTCATTTGCGTAGAATAAAGAGAATGGCAGATGTTTCAATATAGATCTCAGCCATTGTGTATTCTATGGCGGAGATTATTCCTAGCTTTTTTCTCAGTTCTTCATTTCTGATCTTATCTCTCAGGCTGTTTCCTATCATTCATCTAACACGTTTTGTCTTGATAGTGGTTATTGTTCTGTAGCTAGTGTCCAGATCTGGCACTAGTAGCACAACGTTGGTATAAAGATTGTGGTGCAGAATGCCACTATTTGCCACTTGTGCTATTTCCTTGTTGGATAATAGTGGTGACATCCTGCAAAGGTTTGACAAGCCTTATTGCATTTTGAATCTATTTCTGCTGCTTGACACATTAGGCACATTAAAATACAAATTGTATGTAATTATTCGCAGGATTTGTTATCGTTGAGAACTATAAATAAAATTGGAAGAATCAGGTACATTTCTTGTGACAAATAAATGCATTGAACACAGGTAAGTGTACTTAACCAACCGTTAGTGTAGGTAAGAGAATTAGAAATATTGGTTTGATGATGTCTCAAACTAGTCGAACTCATGGACGCACAATCATTGAGTAGATATTAGATCTTACTCCATCTATACTTTATCTTACTGGTTTTCTTACTCACCTTCCAAAAATTATTTTAAAAAAAAACATATTTATATTTTATTTAACATACTTTAAACATAGTATGAACACAATAATTTTACACTTCCTCTATGTGCAAGTATTTGTACGTTTTCTCCTTGTTCATTTAACATTATCCTCCCTAAGTACATTTGTACATCTCATAGACCATAATTTTATCCTCCTGAAGTACATTTGTACATCTCATAGACCAGAATTGTATCCTACCTGAGTACATGTGTGCTTCTCACTCAACATAACGTCTTATCCCATGATAAGATTTGCATATTTTTTATCCTCTGAGAAAACACACACACATATATATATATATTTATATAAGTAAAAAAGTAAAGTACCCCCCGTCACGCCAAGTGGCGTATAGGGAAATATGGTGTTAGTGACCCTATATTTTACAGACCTTCAGCACATGATTTTTGGGGTAATGTGGTCGGTATTACGCCCGTGCTGCTTTACTTTCCCAGAAAAAATCCGGTACCCATTTAAGGCTGGGTGAACCCGGAGCCGTCGGTTGGGATCGAACCCTACCCCTTGTCCGTAGTAGTCCAGTTCACTAACCACTGAGCTATCGCGGCTCCCACTAATTTTTAGGGAATTAGTAAAACCCAGGTGTCCTCGCCAGGGAACGAACCCCGGCTGTTGCCGTGGTAAGCCAACCGCCTATCGATTGCGCTAACCGGACACCCATATATTTATATACCACTTGTAATTTATCTTCATTGAATACATTTATTTGTACAACTCTCACACCTTGTACTGTATCCTTCTTTACCATACTTTACCTGACCTACGTTAATGACGTACTCTCTTTCAGCTCATTTTAAAACTAAATTCATATCCATATGGGACTGAAAAAAAATAATGTCATTGATACTAAATGAACAACAAGGCTAATTACACCCAAACTGATCCCAGACAAATTGATTAACATACCCACTCGCATACGTTTTATGACATCATTTATATTTAAGACCACAAATCCATAATAACGCACTGAGAGTCAGCAGCTGCTGTGCAGCAGGACTCCATTAAACACACATCTCTATGATCCATTGTAGAAGCTGGTAAAGACAAATGACATTATCATTTATAGAAAGATCAACTAGTTTCAAAAATAATACAGACCAGCATCCTAACGAGCTAGAGCAGAAAAATAAAAATGTAATTGTCAACCTTATTATGCATTTGTTTATGTTTCTGAAATTAATATCCTGAGCATGAGTGATCTGAGTTTGTATGATGGGGACTAGAAATATCAATGTGGTGTATCATGTGATCACATATTTCGTATGTTTGTTATAATCAAACGTCAAAACACTCCATGGAAATAAAAATAATTAACCAAATTCAAAATAAGTTTCCTGTTAATAGTTGTCGTTCTGTCTTGTGTCTGTCTGACATAGAACCTATCAAAGTACATTCAAATCTACAGATTATATATGTTGCTCTGTCTATGCTGTATCCAACATATAATTGTTTAAGACATTTAAGTGAAAAAATATATGAGCCATATGGAGAATGTTGACTAAGTCTGTCAGTGATGTCCCAACGAACCCAAGGTGTATGTGGAGAAAAAGAAGAGGAATAAATATACTATAGCTTCAGTTTCTGCAATAAATATTGTCAAAGTTTTATTGTATCTGTTGTCTGCCTGCCATTAGTATAGAGCAGTGATAACAACAAGCAGGACAATAGAAGAAGATCACTGCATGCTATAGAAATGTGGTTTAAGAGAAGAATGTTGAGAATTCCATGGATAGCTAAGAAAAGTAATGAAAACGTTCTGAAGGAAGCCAAAGCAAAAATGAGAGATGATATCTAATATTAAGAAGAAACAATTTTCATTTTTTTTTTACCATGTAATGAGAAGAGAACAGCTGGAATATATTGTAACAACTAGAAAAATTGAGGGACGACGAGATAGAAAGAACTAAAGAGAAAAGAGACCAGACAGCTTAAGAGAATGGTTTGGCAGAAGGTCAACAACAGAAATGATAAATAACTGTCGAGACCGAAATATGTGGAGAAACATGATCACCTCGTCAGCATGCACGGTGCTTGATGATGATCAGTGATGACAAAGAGGGCCGGCGGCGCGGGCCAGATCAGGTCCGCCAGGCTATTTTTCTTGGCCCTTGAAGCATTCACACAAACTACCATATTAACTATCTTTAAAAAAAAACTATCTTAACGACAAATAATACCATTGCTGGTATATGTCGGGATGAGTGGCGCTCACGATAGAACCAGAGGGATTAGGGTCGCTTAGTCAAAGCCGTCGTCACAACGTGTGAGACAGTATTTTTATTTCACCCCCCAATAGAAAAAAAAATTCCTTTCTGACTACAGCGGGTTTCGAAAACTCTACGCCGGCTTTTCAGACAGCGGGTTTTAGCCGCACGGCCACACGCACCACCATATTAAATATCTGTAACTAAGAACCAATGTTCGAGTTCGTTAAAAAAAATAATATAAAGGTAATTTTGAAATAAATAATTACTTGTCTTATTACAAATGATAAAATATGTCAAAGAACAAGCATTATTTATATACTACTAAATCACATTATATTTTTTAATGAAACCTTTAAATTTGCCCATTTGCTCCAGGCTTTGTCCGATCCTCTGTCAATCAATCTTATGTTGCCACCACTGATAGAGAATATGAAGTGAAGATACACCAGTAGAGACAGACAGAGAAGGGAGCCTATAAAGTAAGTAGGTGAAGAGCAAACAGTGAGCTTAAAACATTTGGTTAGATGACAAAAGTAAAAAGAACTGGAAACATCTGGCTAGATGACCAAAGTTAAAAGAGCTGGAAACATGACAAGATGACCAAAGTTAAAAGAGCTGGAAACATGGCTAGATGACCAAAGTTAAAAGAGCTGGAAACATGGCTAGATGACCAAAGTTAAAAGAGCTGGAAACATGACTAGATGACCAAAGTTAAAAGAGCTGGAAACATGACTAGAT
The DNA here is from genome assembly GCA_032433765.1 of Megaustenia siamemsis. Classification (NCBI taxonomy): domain Eukaryota; kingdom Metazoa; phylum Mollusca; class Gastropoda; order Stylommatophora; family Ariophantidae; genus Megaustenia; species Megaustenia siamemsis. Next base: position 89,291,604 of record JAVIAB010000073.1, on the reverse strand, counting down.
GACCAAAGTTAAAAGAGCTGGAAACATGACTAGATGACCAAAGTTAAAAGAGCTGGAAACATGACTAGATGACCAAAGTTAAAAGAGCTGGAAACATGGCTAGATGACCAAAGTTAAAAGAGCTGGAAACATGACTAGATGACCAAAGTTAAAAGAGCTGGAAACATGGCTAGATGACTAACGTTAAAAGAGCTGGAAACATGGCTAGATGACCAAAGTTAAAAGAGCTGGAATCATATGGCTAGATGACTAACGTTAAACGAGCTGGAAACATATGGCTGGATGACCAAAGTTAAAAGAGCTGGAAACATATGGCTAGATGACCAAAGTTAAAAGAGCTGGAATCATATGGCTAGATGACTAACGTTAAAAGAGCTGGAAACATGGCTAGATGACCAAAGTTAAAAGAGCTGGAAACATCTGGCTAGATGACCAAAGTAAAAAGAGCTGGAAACATATGGCTAGATGACCAAAGTAAAAAGAGCTGAAACATATGACTTGATGACCAAAGTAAAAAGAGCTGGAAACATATGACTTGATGACCAAAGTAAAAAGAGCTGGAAACATATGACTTGATGACCAAAGTAAAAAGAGCTGGAAACATCTGGCTAGATGACCAAAGTTAAAAGAGCTGGAAACATCTGGCTAGATGACCAAAGTTAAAAGAGCTGGAAACATCTGGCTAGATGACCAAAATTAAAAGAGCTGGAAACATCTGGCTAGATGACCAAAGTTAAAAGAGCTGGAAACATCTGAATTGATGACCAAAGTTAAAAGAGCTGGAAACATCTGACTTGATGACCAAAGTTAAAAGAGCTGGAAACATCTGACTTGATGACCAAAGTTAAAAGAGCTGGAAACATCTGACTTGATGACCAAAGTTAAAAGAGCTGGAATCATCTGGCTAGATGACTAAAGTTAAAGAACTGGAAACATTTGACTTGATGACCAAAGTAAAAAGAACTGGAAACATCTGACTAGATGACCAAAGTAAAAAGAACTGGAAACATCTGACTAGATGACCAAAGTAAAAAGAACTGGAAACATCTGACTAGATGACCAAAGTAAAAAAAGAACTAGAGAAAATAGTTGAGAATTGATGGATTCTTAGATCGGAGGTCAATGTCAGTAGATAGAAAGTTGATAGATCAATTTGTGTTAGTTACATATTTGGAGGTGTTCTTCAGAATGAATGAGGACATTCTCAAAGGTGCCAGCACAAAAAAAATGGAGCTCCTAAAACATCAGAAAGAAACAATCAACATTTTTCGGGAACATCATGAGAAGAGGAAAGTTGGAATACGTGGTTAGAACTGGCAAAATAAAAGGAAAGAGAGATCGCGGACGACAAAGAGAGAAAATACTGGACAGCTTTGTGTCATGGCATGGAAACAGTCAACAACAGAACTGATACGATGCGCTGTAGATAGAAATTTGTGGAAGGACATGATCGACTACGCCAACCGATATAGCACATGATGATAATTCAGAATGAGTTGTATTTCGTTATAGTTTAGTCTATGTAAGAACAATTCCGAGCGTGACAACAGAACTCACATTTCAGAGACGATTCTGAGAAGTTATATAGAGCCCACACATTAATCCACATGTAAGTAGCAAGATAACCCAAGGTGGGGTATGTGACATGGTTAATTCGATGTTGAAGTGTAGATAACCCTACCTTGTGAGGATGAATGACAGATTTCATCAATTTATTCAAACAAGTAAAAGGATCTTGTCTGGTTAAACTGCATAACAATTTTGGCCCGGAAGGCGGCCATTTTAGCCTACATTTTTCACATTGCCAAGTGTTCTTTAACGTGCGCGGAGTGCACATGAAATGTTATTTTTTTTTTATTTTGCTGTTATACGAGAAGCTTAGAAATCGGATGTCATTACCCAGAGACGGGGGAGAGAAGAAGTACAGCCATGAGGGAACCACGTATTCGAATCTAATTCGAATTGAAAAATGTGAGGGAATTCAAAACAGAGACCTCTTTGTCCAGAGGTTAATGTTTAATCACTGGACCTCCATGTCCCTGACTTAAAATATGTGCTATCTACTGTCAGCTGCCATATAATAGACGGGATTAACGGTTTTTAATATCCTTAAGTGCCGTGTCTGCTGCCGTCGGTGACCATGTCTCTTCTCAACTTTCTATCTCTACAGTTATCGTTTCTGTTGTTGAATTGCCTACCAAACTCTCTTAAGTTGTCTGGTGGCCTCACAATTTCCTCCAATATCGTATTGCCTTTCATTTTCCCACGTGTAACAATATTTTCCAGCTGTTCATTCCTCATTCATCATCATGTGCAATACCAGCTGATGAAAACAATCATGTCCTACCACAACTATCTGTCCTATGTGCATTGTACCAATGCAGCTGCATACTGTTTAGGGAATAATAGAACATAGGAGTATGTGTTAGCACTCGGAAAAATTGACAGACAAACAACAATAGAAAAAAACGAAGAACATTATATGGTCCGAAGTGGGATCGAACCCGTACTCAGTGGTACCGCGTCTTGCCACGAGAAGCCGAACGCTTGGCACACTGCCATGCAGCCAACTAAAAAAAATGGCTATTGTAGCAGTGTCTTACACGAAGGCGTACTCAATGACTAACGGTTTATAGTAATTAATTAACGGTTAATAGTTAACATTCTTCAACTTCAGCAACATGTTCTCAAGAGAGATGCAATTATTATCACGTATCAGTGTCTGATATTTTAAATATAAAGCTGATAAAAGTAATAATTAAAAAAGAGTTCAACTTTCCGATTTCACATGAGCCCAGACATCCATTAATAAAACAAGGCTTTTAACTTAACTTTCGTGTCAAAGAAATTATTTTTTTTCTCTGATACATCACCAATAAAAGCCACTTATTTCCGAGTACCAGTTGAAGTGGAATTGTAACGAGTCTTTGATCTTTGCTATCACTTTAATAAACATCTCACGGTACTGTCATGAACACTAAATAGCTGTCTGGTAACAACAATAGCCAGAACAAGTCATTTGGAATCAAGATTAGACGACTCTTGTATTTATTTCTTCATTCAAGAAACATTTCATTGTTGCTTCGTCATGTTTTCTTTTCATAGAGCACTCAGGTCTGGCATCTGCAATGAACGACGTTGGTGTGTATAGTTTAACCATGAGTGTAGCCTGTTTTCGTTTATTAAACTCGTGGACTCCGGACCAACCTTTCTAACGTTCCAAAGTATGACATGCATGTCCAAGTGTCTCTTGTCATCTAGGTATTATTTTCATGTTCTGTAACATCTCTTTCTCTCTCTCTCTCTCTCCCTCTCTCTCTCTCTCTTTCTCTCTCTCTTTCTCTCTCGCTCTTAATTCTTTTCCCTTCTTTCTCATTTACCTTTCAGCGTCGAGGGGAAATTTCGTTTGCAGCAGTCTTTTGCTTGTATGTTGGATTTTCCAGCTATTTTGTTTCCTAGTGTTTCTTATATTACATCAATCCATTTCTCTCATCGTTTATTGAAGGGTTGTTGAGTTGTTTTTGTTTTCTCTGTCTTATGAAGTGGCCAAACCATTTTATCTGCAGTTTCCTTATGTATTCAATGAAATGAATTATTCATAGCTTTCCCCCCCCCCCCCCCCTTAATTCTTCACCTCTGATCTTTTCACTTTGACTCATACATTGTCTGTAGACAATGTTTTGGTAGTGGTTATTTTTCTTATTGTTCTTGCGTCTATCGTCTTGGTTGGACTTTTGTGACACAACTTTGGAATGAAGACTGTGTTGTAGGGTGCCCATTTTTCCTCTATTATTATTTCCTTGTTGGACAGATGTGTCTGATATTTTGACAATGGGTAAGGTATCTTGAGTCTATTTCTGCGGCTTGTGAATTGTCGTTTGTCACTTCCAATGTATTCAATTGCTCCACTATTTTAATCGGATGGCGTGTATTGTTATATTGATGTTCCGTTTTTATTTTTGATGTTCATAAGTTCTGTTGATTTTGTTGAATTAACAAGCATAAATGACCTTCAACATTGTGTTATGTCTCGTGTTTATACCTCGTTATCTGCCCAAATTATTTCTCTAGTCTAATCTTTATTCCTTGTCGCATTCACATTCCATTCCTTTATTTTTCTGCTCTAAAATGAATTTCCTTACCCCATTACTCTTTATGAGATTGACAGTAACTGACTGCGTGACAACATTTGTGCACATGTTTTGGCAATTTTTGTGGAGTAGATGGGACTTGTCTTAGAAGTAAGACCCCAGGATAGTCAAACTGAGAGATGTTGTTACATTCCTGCAAGATGAAATACAAGACAATGACCTGTCGGCCTGTGGCCAAGAAGAATAAGAAAAAAAAGAAGAGAAGGTAATGATGATGCAAAACAAAATTGTGTTCTTAATATGTTTCCTATACGTCATAGTTTTGCGATTGAATGTACAGAAATAAGGACGTTTTTACTTATTTATTTGATTTTATACATCACATTATGATAGTGACTTTCAAGCACTAAAGACACTTTGACAGAGTAATATTAGAGGATATTTTTTTGTAGAAAAATGAGAAGGCGTTGACTTGAAAGAATAAGATTTTATGATGATCATGGATTCCGCAGACTATACTCAATAAGGCTAGAAAAATAGCTAAATAACGGGAAGCGCAAAATTGAAATATAATAATGGACTTCTTAAGTGGAGAACTTGAAAGGTGACACGAGAGAGAGAGATGTGCTGCATGTTATGGATACATGTTGGTTTTCATTTAAGACTGGGTGAACTCGGAAGTCGTCGCTTAGGATCGAACCCTACCTCTTGTCCTTTGTAGCCCAGTTCACTAACCACTGAGCTATTGCAGCTCCCTCAATCAACCTAGATAGAGTAGTATTTATCTGTGCTGCATCGTTTGTTGTCGCTGTTCTTGTTCTCAGAAGAAGTCTGCCTGTATGCCGAAACATCAGTATTTTTTTAAATTCCTTTTATTGTAAAGTTGTTACCATACCTTGTAGGAGTGTACTTTACACCGTACTACTTGCTCCTTGCTACCAGCTTCACCGAAGAATTATATTTATTTGTCCTTTCCCCCCCCCCCCCCCCGTTTGTATGTATCCTTGAGGTAAACCCATCCTCGCCTTTTTTGTTTGGCTTCGCCAACTTTCACCTCTGGCGAAATCTCTGGAGTCTAGGAAGTGAATTTTGCGTCTTAATCCATTCTTCCCAGGCAGCCGTGTTTACAGGGGTCCCTCGCCGCACAGGCAGATAAGTCCGTCTTCTCGGGTATTCATAGATTTTTTCCGTCGATGAGTGATTGCCGTTTCAAGCAGGGCCTCGCTGCTGAGACCAGGAGTGGTTGCCGTTGGGAGAAATATTCACAACTAAATATCCCAACCGTTGCAAGCCAAATTACGATCTGTTCCTGACAACACAAGCGATTTCAGCGCAATGTTTCACCTATATATATCTATTGTCCTTTCGAGCCGAAGACGGCACATAGGGCAGAACTACAATCTCTTTTTTTTTTGGTTTCCGGTGTCATGGCGACTACGTGTTGCCGTTTTTATAAATTGGCTCTTGCTGAGATATTTAAATGATTTACGCGACAGTCTAGTTGTGAACTTATGTGTTGCTATTCTCCACTTGGTGTAATGTTTTACTTCTGACTGGAGGATGGACTGCGAACTTTATCGATATTTAGGTGGATTTATTCTTTCTTTGTGTCGTGTGTTCGCGGTTCGATAGGCAAGCACATGGTTCGACAACAATGGCGCCGGCCGGGTGTGTTCAACCCTTATGTGAAAAGTCTGTGTCGGTGGATGGGGCGGAAGAATTAATTGAAATAATCAACGGCCCAGAAAGCGAAAACAGCAAAGTGTGTGGTACACATGAGGCATTTTCAGAACACGAAAGGCGAAAATGGCAGACCACCGTGAAAGAGATTGGAGCCTCATCACGTAACAATCCAAAGAAAGCCATGGAGAGAAATTCTAACTACGGTATTAAGAACGAATTAAAAATAGCTACATGGAATGTTAGGACCCTATACCAACAAGGAAAACTAGAAAATCTTATGATAGAAGCAGAACGACTAAACATAGATATCTTAGGAATCTCGGAAACAAGATGGAAGGAAAGTGGTTACATAGATAAATATACATTTATATATTCAGGAAACACAAAAGAACATCAAAGAGGAGTAGGCATTCTAATAAAACGAGAACTACAAAAATATATAAATACTCAATTGACATATAATGATAGGAATATACTAATAAAAATGAAAACAAAACCATTCGACATAGCAATATTACAAACATACGCACCTACTCAAGACTTTGCCTGACGAACAAATAGAGGCATACTATGAAGATCTAAACACAGTTATGAAGCAAGTGAAATCATCAGACATCTTGATTATAATGGGTGATATGAACGCTAAAGTAGGAAATGGTAAATATAAGACCATAATATAAAATCATGGTCTAGGAAAAAGAAATAACAGAGGAGAAAGATTAATACAATTTTGCAAAGAAAACAGACTGATAATATGCAACACCTTCTTTGAGCAAGAGAAAAGGAAAGTATACACATGGAAAAGCCCTGGAGACAAGAAGAGAAATCAAATAGATTACATAATGATAAAAGACAGATTCAGGAACAGCGTCAAGAAAGCCAAAACCTACCCAGGAGCAGATATAAATGCAGACCACAATCCTGTAATGCTAAAAATGAAAATCAAATTAAAGAGAAACAAACAAAAACCTAATGCAGCAACACCAATAGATATAACAGCGTTAAACCAGAAAGATGTACAAGAAACTTATACTGTACAAGTAAAGAACACATATCAGAAGCTACTAGAAGAGGGGATTGAGCAGTACAGAAGAGAAAATCCTGAGGAAAAAGTCACAACAAAATGGCAATGCATAAAAAACAGCATGCAAGAATCCTGCAACACCTTAGCCCAAAAAGGAAAGTAACAAAAATCAAAAATGGATAACAGACAAAATATGAGAAAAAATGGAAGAAAGAAGACAAGCGAAAAACACTGCCAGATACAAGGATATAGACAATGAAATACGGAGAATGTGCAAAAAGGCAAAAGAAGACTGGCTCAACCAAAGATGTTTAGAAATCGAAACTATGGAAAGTAAACAAAACATGAGAGAGATGCACACAGAAATAAAGAGGATGACGAATAAAGACAAAAAATCTGCAGGAATCGGATGTATAGCAAACAAAGAGGGAAGAATGCTATCAGACAACAAAGATATAATAGAAAAATGGCAAGAATATATAGCAGAATTATTTCATGACAAAAGGAACAAAAAGCCAGACATAAAATGTACATACAACTATAAAATTCTGAAATCCGAAGTAGAAAAAGCCATAAAAACAATGAAAAAGGGAAAAGCAGCAGGGCCTGACATTATACAGATAGAGATGATACAGGCTCTAGAAGACTTTGGCGTCGAAGTGATCACAGACATATGCAATGACATATACCATACAGGATACATACCAAACGATCTAAAAACATCAACTTTCATTGCATTGCCTAAAAAGAATGGTGCAGTTGAATGCAGTGACTTCAGAACAATAAGCCTAATGAGCCAGGTAACACAAATTTTACTAAAAGTTATACAGGGAAGGATTCAGAATAAAATCAATACTGAATTAGAGGAGCAACAATTTGGATTCAAGAAAAACAGTGGGCAAAAGAAGCCATATTCAGCATGAGAACATTGATTGAAAAATACACAGAAGTAAACAAACCAATATATGCCTGCTTTATAGACTACACCAAAGCTTTCGATAGAATACACCATAACCAACTTATAGACTGCCTAAAGGATATAAATCTAGACGACGCAGACATACGACTAATATGTAATTTGTACTGGGAGCAAACAGCAATAATAAGATATAACAAGGAGAACTCTACACCCATGGACATAAAAAGAGGAGTAAGACAAGGATGCATCCTATCACCAAGCTTGTTCAATCTATACACTGAGCAAATCTTTAAAAACATCTCAGAGATACCATGTCTAAACATTAATGGAAAGATAATCAATAACCTAAGATATGCTGATGATACTGTTCTACTAGCAGAAAATCCTAAAGACCTACAACAATTGCTTAATGTGATAAACATAACAAGCAAAAAATATGGACTAGAAATGAATATCAAAAAGACTATAACTATGATCATAAACAAAGAAAATTCTCAAGACCTACAATTAAATATCACAGTTGAGGGAACACATCTGGAGACAGTCCAGAGTTACAACTACCTAGGACATACTATAACCAATGATGGAAAATGCAAAATTGAAATAAACAAAAGAATAGGTATGGCAAAAAGTAATTTTAATGCCATGAAAAATATACTAACAACAAAACAAATATCAGCAGGGCTGAAACTAAGAATGGCAAAATGTTACATCTTCTCAATATTCCTGTATGGTGCAGAAACATGGACATTAGACAAGAAAACAGAACAGAAAATTGAAGCCTTTGAAATGTGGATTTATAGAAGAATAGGTAGAATTGGATGGAAACAAAAGATAACAAACGATGACGTTTTAAAACAACTAAAATAAAAAGAGAACTGCTGAACACAATTAAGACAAGACAAATTAAATTTTTGGGGCATATTAAAAGACACAACAGCCTACTAAAAGTAATATTGGAAGGAAAAATACAAGGCAAAAGAGGCAGAGGCAGACCAAGACTAACATGGACGAGTAACATCAAAAGATGGACAAGTCAATCTATGTCAGCCTGCACCATCAAAGCAAGAAGCAGAGTAGAATGGCGATCCATGGTAGCCAACCTTCGTTGCGGAGAGGGCACACGATGATGATGATGATGACAATCTCAAAAGCAGAAACCTTGTGTGCCAAAATGGCACATATTGCAGAGATCACTGCTTCTAAAATCTATGGCTCTGTTTCCATAACGCTACTTCTTACAATGTCAGCTTGTCAACCCATCAATCAACCTCCTTAGTCACCTCTTACGACATGCCTGGAAGGTCACAGTGTCACTATTCTTTACTTCCCACATAATGAGGCCCCGGTAACACACGGGAGAACTATATATAGCGGACCTATAATTTGTTTAAGTAAACCCCCATTAGATTCTTCTTCTTTCCTTCCTCATTCGTTTTTCAGCGTCGAGGTGAGATATCATTTGCAGTATTTTGCTCTTTTGTTCATAAGGTTATGTTTCCTGGTGTTTATAACATTCCATCAATCCATCTTTTTCGTGGTCGGCTCTTGGATCTTGTGTTCTCGCAACGTTTATTCAAGGCTCGTTGTGTCATGTTTTGATCTTTCTCCTTTGTCACGTGACCAGACCATTTTATTTATTGTTTCTCTATGTATATTCTATGGCGAGGGTTATTCCTAGCATTTTTTTTTCTCAGTTCTTCATTTCTAATCTTATCTCTTAGGCTGTTTCCTGTCATTCGTCTAACACATTTCATCTCAGTAGAGGTTATTTTCTTTTTGTTCTTGCATCTAGGATCCAGGTCTGGCATTGGTAGCACAACGTTGGGATGAAGATTGTGTTGTAGGGTTCCTGTTTTGCGTCTAGAGTTATTTCCTTGTTGGACAGAAGTGGTTATAGTTCTCAAAAGGATTGGACAAGTTGTGTTGCACCTTGAGTTTATTTCTGCTGTTTGTGAATTGTCGTTTGTCACTAGACTTCCTAGGTATTTAAATTCCGCTACTATTAGTTTCCTGCCGTCTATAGTTATGTTGATGTTCTGTTTCTCCTACGATATTCATGACTTTTGTTGTGTTATGACAACTAAATAATATGACTCAAGCGTAGAGTGCTGATTAAACCAGCACCACAGATCGATGCAGAGGAGAGAAACCCGCCCCCACTACAAAATAGATGCACTTGAAAGTAGTGGAGACCCTACCCTCCACTTTTTAATGGTTTAGTAATCCTATACATTTCCCGTGTGTTACCGGGGCCTCATTATGAGGGAGGTAAAGAATAGTGACACTGTGACCTTCCAGGCATGTCGTAAGAGGCGACTAAGGAGGTTGATCGATGGCTTGACAAGCTGTCATTGTAAAAGGTATTGTTATGGAAACAGAACCATAGATTTTAGAGCAGTAATCTCTGCAAGATGTGCCATTTTGGCACGCAAGGTTTCTGTTTTTGAGATTGTGGTTCTGCCCTATGTGCCGTCTTCGGCTCGAAAGGACAATAGATAGAATCCTATACATAAGTCATTATTTATGTCTCAGTGTTAAAGGACTAAAATAAGAAGAGAACAGCAAATAGAGAGCTAAGTTCCAATATTAGGAAGAAACAATCATCATTTGTTGTCCATGTAATGAGAAGACAACAGCTGGAGTATATTGTAACAACTGGGAAAATTGAGGGACGAAGAGATAGAGGGAAGCAAAGAGAAAAGATACCAGACAGCTTAAGGGAATGGCTTGGCAGAGGGTCAACAACAGAAATGATAAATAACTGTCGTGATCGAAAGTTGTGGAGGGACATGATCACCTACGCCAGCAGGCCGGTACTTGATGATGATGATGTTAAAGGGCTAGAACTGCCTTCAACTTTACCATTTATGTTTTGTGATAGATTGTTCCCCTTATGTTTACAAGGGGTAGGACTTGACTTGAGGGCGGGGCAATCGATGCAAATAACAGCAGTTCACAGGACACGCCAGCAGGTTCCGCCCCTTTCTTAGAGCCCAGGCAAGTGGGACCCCGGCGCGTGTGGCTGCCACCGACAAGCCTCCACACAACAGTAGCAACACACTTGAAGGGAAAACAATGTTGGGTGTTGAGAACCTCGCGCTATATTTGAGGACTAGTTCGGTCGATATCATGTGTGTACAAGTCACAGTGTGTGCTGGATACCGTTTAAAGCTGGATTGTGTGAAGAAAATATACACGCTCTGCTGTTGATAAATAGTGTCCAGTGACAAGTGTTTATCAACATTCGATATCGTATCATAGTGAACAGAATACGGGGTATATTTTACTGATTCTCTCTAGTTAACCCTAGCGACAAACCTGCAGCGTGGCTACGAAAATTCACACTAAATTCAAGACTTGGAAGTCCAGCTGAAGGGAAGGTATGTTCTGATTATTACTAAGTTATGATTAATTTATTATAAAATTACTTCACTTTTTGTGTGTCTTTTCGTAATAAAATAATGGTTAAATATAAGAACAATAACTGATGAACCCAAAGATATATCTAAAGAAATTGTGTTTAAATTGGGATAATGTAGCCAGTTTATGTTGTTGGCAACAGTGTCAGTGTGTGGGTATCGTTTGATATCGTCTGAGTGGAGACAGGCTCTAGAGTTAAATATGAGTGAAGGCTGTGTGTTAGAATATATCGCGAGATAGAGTTGTGTTCTAGCTCGTTGTGTAGAGAAAATATAGGATCAAAATGTATGTGATAGACGATTATAGAGATAGATTAGAAAAAGTTGTATGATACAGTTGTATGATAGAAGATTAGAGAGATAGATGAGAAAAAGTTGTATGATAAAGTTGTATGATAGAAGATTAGAGACATAGATGAGAAAAGGTTGTATAATAGAAGATCAGAGAGATAGATGAGAAAAAGTTGTATGATAAAGTTGTATGATAGAAGATTAGAGAGATAGATGAGAAAAGGTTGTATAATAGAAGATCAGAGAGATAGATGAGAAAAGGTTGTATGATAGGAGATTAGAGAGATAGATGAGAAAAAGTTGTATGATAAAGTTGTATGATAGAAGATTAGAGAGATAGATGAGAAAAAGTTGTATGATAAAGCTGTATGATAGAAGATTAGAGAGATAGATGAGAAAAGGTTGTATAATAGAAGACCAGAGAGATAGATGAGAAAAGGTTGTATGATAGAAGATTAGAGAGATAGATGAGAAAAAGTTGTATGATAGAAGATTAGAGAGATAGATGAGAAAAAGTTGTATGATAAAGTTGTATGATAGAAGATTAGAGAGATAGATGAGAAAAGGTTGTATAATAGAAGATCAGAGAGATAGATGAGAAAAGGTTGTATGATAGAAGATTAGAGAGATAGATGAGAAAAAGTTGTATGATAAAGTTGTATGATAGAAGATTAGAGAGATAGATGAGAAAAAGTTGTATGACACAGTTGTATGATAGAAGATTAGAGAGATAGATGAGAAAAAGTTGTATGATAAAGTTGTATGATAGAAGATTAGAGAGATAGATGAGAAAAGGTTGTATAATAGAAGATCAGAGAGATAGATGAGAAAAAGTTGTATGATAGAAGATTAGAGAGATAGATGAGAAAAAGTTGTATGATAAAGCTGTATGATAGAAGATTAGAGAGATAGATGAGAAAAGGTTGTATAATAGAAGATTAGAGAGATAGATGAGAAAAGGTTGTATGATAGAAGATTAGAGAGACATATGAGAAAAAGTTGTGTGATACAATATTAGAGAAATAGATGAGAAGAAGTTGTATGATAGAAGATTAGAGAGATAGATGAGAAAAAGTTGTATGATAAAGCTGTATGATAGAAGATTAGAGAGATAGATGAGAAAAAGTTGTATGATAAAGTTGTATGATAGAAGATTAGAGAGATAGATGAGAAATGGTTGTATAATAGAAGATCAGAGAGATAGATGAGAAAAGGTTGTATGATAGAAGATTAGAGAGATAGATGAGAAAAAGTTGTATGATAGAAGATTAGAGAGATAGATGAGAAAAAGTTGTATGATAAAGCTGTATGATAGAAGATTAGAGAGATAGATGAGAAAAGGTTGTATAATAGAAGATAAGAGAGATAGATGAGAAAAGGTTGTATGATAGAAGATTAGAGAGACATATGAGAAAAAGTTGTGTGATACAATATTAGAGAAATAGATGAGAAGAAGTTGTGTGATAGAAGATTAGAGAGATAGATGATAAAAAGTTGTTTGATAGAAGATAAGAGAGATAGATGAGAATAAGTTGTATGATAGAAGATAAAAGAGATAGGTGAGAAAAAGTTGTATGATAGAAGATTATAGAGATTGATGAGAAAAAGTTGTGCTGCCGTATATAAAAAAAAGAGCAGCAAATGTGTGTGGTAGGAATAGTAGAACGAAATAGAGGTGTTATAGTTTTGGGGTATGACAATATGCAAAAAGAGGAATTAATGTTTTGAAGTTCTGCGGTGAGAAAATATATTCTTGTAATTTATTGAGCCGATTATACAACGCTATCTGGCACATGTTTACTCAATTGCTGGCAGATTGAGAATTGATTTAGAACTTTCGATTTTATTGTAGAAACTGCTGCCCAATGATCTCAATTTATCCCGACAAATTATTTGAATATTTTTCTCAATAATTGACTGCATAATTACTGCATCCGTTTAATGTTTCTGCATGACGTTATCAATCTTCTTTATTATGTCGCCTTTTTGATCACGTATTTCCTTGGGAATTTTCTTAGGAGTCTAACACTATTTACACATTTTGATATTATGTGTACATTCTTCTCTATTGTTTTCCAATATCCCTGTTTGAATACTTTCTAGTGTCTGATAACATTAACATCACAGCAAAGAAGATATCCAACAACAAAGACCTCTTCAAAACTGCCTTTCAGAATAGTATAGAGAAGGCACAAGACCTAGAAAATGTAGATTTAATCTGAAATCGACGCATTTAGACTGAAATTTCTTCCCATTGTAAAGAAATACTCCAACAAGGAGTGTGTTTTTAGAAAACTTGATAAAATTAATTCCACTTATAGAGAATAATAATAATAATACGCTTTTCTTAACCTTAAGGAACGACTTTGCAGATGATGTTGGACTGCTTGCCAACCGTCACCAGGACATGCAAGAGAAAACAGAGTAGGCCAGTTTGCCAACTCAGTGGGACTGACAATAAATGCAGAGAAAACTAAGATTATAAAGGTAAACCCAAAAGTAAAAAAAAATGTTACATCAGAGTAGTGGGACTAGAAAATGTGGATCACTTTAAATACATAGGAAGCTATTTTTCATCAAATAGCGACATTCAGAAAGAGATCTCTGCTAGAATAAGCGTGTCAATTCAGGTATTCAGCAAACTTAGAAACATGTGGCGTTTCAACTAGTCTCCATCTTAGCACCAAGCTTAAAATTTACAAGTCAAACGTGTGATCCATACTCTTATATGCATGGCAGAAACATGGAGAATGAACCATAAGATGGAACGTCGAATAAGACGATTCGAAGTTCGCTGTCTTAAGATGATCCTAAGCATCCATTGGGAACAGCGCATTACACACAAAGTAGTCGTCAGAAGATCATGCATTTATAAAATCAATTAAGAAGTGAAAATAAGACGTTAGAAATGGCTAGGCCATGCTTTACAAATGGAAATAACCAGGCATTGGCACTAAGCATTAGCTTGGGCATCATCTGCTAAACAAAGGAGGGACACCATCTGGTAAACGAAGGAGAGACAGATCATTGGGAACATGGCGACGAACCATAAATGATGAAATAGAAGAGGCTGTCAAGTCCTGACGAAAGTTGTCCATACTTGCTCCAGACATGATTTGATGGAGATCTATTGTGAATGTCCTATGCTCCAGACATGATTTGATGGAGATCTCTTGTGAGTGTCCTATGCTCCAGAGATGACTTAATGGAGATCTATTGTGAGTGTCCTATGCTCCAGACATGATTTGATGGAGATCTCTTGAGAGTGTTCTATGCTCCAGACATGATTTGATGGAGATCTATTGTGAATGTCCTATGCTCCAGACATGATTTGATGGAGATCTCTTGAGAGTGTTCTATGCTCCAGACATGATTTGATGGAGATCTATTGTGAATGTCCTATGCTCCAGACATGATTTGGTGGACATCTATTGTGAGTGTCCTATGCTCCAGACATGATTTGATGGAGATCTATTGTGAGTGTCTTATGCTCCAGACATGATTTGGTTGAGATCTCTTGTGAATGTCCTATGCTCCAGACATGATTTGATGGAGATCTTTTGTGAGTGTCCTATGCTCCAGACATGATTTGATGGAGATCTCTTGAGAGTGTCCTATGCTTCAGACATGATTTGATGGAGATCTATTGTGAATGTCCTATGCTCCAGACATGATTTGATGGAGATCTATTGTGAGTGTCCTATGCTCCAGATATGATTTGATGGAGATCTAATGTGAGTGTCCTATGATCCAGACATGATTTGATGGAGATCTCTTGTGAATGTCCTATGCTCCAGACATGATTTGGTGGACATCTATTGTGAATGTCCTATGCTCCAGACATGATTTGATGGAGATCTGTTGTGAGTGTCCTATGCTCCAGACATGATTTGGTGGAGATCTATTGTGAGTGTCCTATGCTCCAGACATGATTTGATGGAGATCTATTGTGAGTGTCCTATGCTCCAGACATGATTTGATGGAGATCTCTTGTGAGTGTCCTATATATACTCCAGCCAGAGTTAAGATGATTAAGAAGAAAAATCTTAAGGTATAATCTACATCATAACATAAAAGATCAATTCTGCAAGGACAGTAATTCATGGGAACTAAAGATGTACACGAACGAATACTGGCCAAGTTTGTGTTCTACAATCCAGAAAGCTGAAATGGGAGACTCAAGAATGATCTTCAACATAAAGTCCCCTCTAAGCCTAAACATAGTATTGAGCCTATCAGTGACAAAACTACAGTTGAAAAGATGAGTCGAACATTACTCGTCTCTCTCTGAAATTACGCCACTTGGTCCCCAAATAATCAATGCTGACCGACATAGACAGTGAACCCACTGAGAAGAAACGTCATGATGATATCCACGAATTCACTGGCGTATAACCCATGGGAATGACAAGATCTGCGCCGAAGTACTCAAGGAAAATTGTGATATACTTCTGCCCCTTGTCTTGTCCAAAATCCGTTTCCAATGCTGGAGCAGTGGAGATATACTCAAGAACTTGAAACATGCCAAGATTGTAACTATATACAGGAACAAATGAGACAAGGACGTTTGTCACAACCATAGGGATATGTCCCCTGAGTATAACGGGAAAGACATTAACAAGAATTATTCTGAAGTCTACATCAACTAGCAGGACGTATCCTTCCCGAGATTCAGTTTGGTTTTAGAGCTGGACGTTCAACCACAGAATATGATTTTTACTCTTACTACAGCAGTGCAAGGAATAAGAAAGACCTCTATTTATTGTCTTCGTTGATCTCACAAAGGGTTTAAATACTGTGAACAGAGCGGTTATACAGGATGCCAAATCGGAAAGGAAACCTCAACATTTGTTAAACTTAAACATAGCGCACGGGGCAACACAGAACTAACATTCAAGACAAAGATTCTGATTCATCAAAGTTATATGCTTAGAAGACTTCTATGTGGATCGGAATCTTGAACCACCTATGCAAAGCAATAGAGAAGGTTGCAAAGCTTTATGTGCATTGCCTTAGCAAGATCTACTAATATATCTGTTGTCCTTTCGAGCCGAAGACGGATCACAGAGAAAATATTCTAGACTCTGTCTCCGACAATGTTTGTTATCAAGCATTAGGCCTTGCCTATCACCCGCATTCTATCTCGACACGCGTATCCGTTCTGGACGAGTTCAATTTTGGTGAGGGAGCTGGTGTCTTCTGTTTTTGCCTCTCACCTCAATGTTCTTACTTTTTCTCTAGGTCGGCCTCCTCTTCTTTAACTCTCTGGTTCCAATGTGAGGGCCTGCTTTGAGATTCTCTTGTCTGTTCTCATCATTGCGCTTATATATGGCCATCTTGTTCTCGTGATTATAGATGCTATTGTTTTATGTATGTCATTTCTCTTCTTCCTTTGCAAGATATAAACACCAAATGGCAGAACAAGGTAAGCAACTATAACATTCGCAATGAGCCGAACCTGAAGGTATCATGTCAACACTTAACCGGAGATGAGCCGAACCTGAAGGTATCATGTCAACACTTAACCGGAGATGAGTCGAAGCTGCTTTGGTCATGTGAGAAAAATGGACAACAATCGTCCCCTAGCAATTAATGTAAGGGAATTTTAAGAACGAAAAGAGACCAATAGACAGACCATTTCTGAAATGTATGGATGTTTGTAGGGCTCCCTTGAAAGAACTCTCTATCGGGGAAATAAACTTTGAAAATCTGGCTTCAGACCGTAGCACACAAAGAACAAAAGTAAAAAAATTAAAAAAAACACAGTAACGTTTGATGGAAAGATGTTAAAATCAGATAAAATAAAGCTCAGGACAAAGGACATGGGGTCAGGCATCACAAAAGCATCTTGTTCATTCAATTGTCGGATCTGTCTATCCAATATTGACATATTTAGACAGAAAAGAAGCTACTCAGTAAAATTAATAACATCAAGCATGAGGTACTAATATATGGTCAAACTACTGACAAAACATTATTACTTGCTACAGACCGTCTGTTGTAACGCCAAATACTATGTATTGCACAGTCTTACCATTCTTTGTTTCAATTTGTAGCAGCTTCTTACTAGAAAGGAATACTCACGACCAAAGTACGAACGATAAATGCGTACTCAAGAACACACACACACACAAACGTTCCTTTATCGATCCCTTAACAAATCTATATCTTGTGTGCTGCTATTGTTAAACGTGGTCTTTTTTTTTTGTAACTAAGAAGAAATTCTCGTTTGGCATAACGGATTGAGAGAATGAATGTCCGTGCACAGCTGTCTGTATCCTGTTGAATGAAGCATTTGGAATGGTAGAAATTGTGCCAAATAATATTACATCAGGTCAGTATTGTTAGATCATTAAGTGGATTCGTTACTTCACTACACGCTGTAGATAACTGGTACATTTATTTATTAACTATCTATCTATCTATTGACCTTTCGAGCCGTAACCGGCCCATAGGGCGTAGACCAAGATACACCTTCTCCTATATGAATTTTTGTTCTAGCAGTTTTCTTTTAAAGATATTTTATCAAATCTCGCCATCTGTCTCTGTTCTGTGCAAGCAGTTCTATCTCATTGAGGGAGCCGATTCCTGCTGCTCTTGCCTCTCTCATCAATGTTCTTCTCAGTGTCTCCCTGGGTCTTCCTCTTTTTCTTTTACCTGTTGTTTCCCATATGAGGGCTTGCTTTGCTATTCGATTATTATCTCTTCTCATCACATGTCCAACGTATGACCATCGTCTTTTCTTTATTACTGAAGATATTAGTGGTTGATTGGCGATTTCTCTAATTTCCTCGTTTGTTTTGAATTCGTTCCATTCTATACCAAGTATTTTCCTTAGACATTTATTTTCGAATGCGTTCAACTTTGTTTCTATATCTCTTGTTGTTTTCCAGCTTTCACACGCATACGTAAGGGTTGATAGTACATTTGATTTGAATAGCCTAAGTTTTGTGTTTGTGCTAATGAGTTTTGATTTCCACAACTTTTCAAGGCTTCTGAAAGACATTGCTGCTTTAGCCAGTCTGATTCTAATTTCTTTGCTCGTATCCCCTTCTCGATCAATGTGACTTCCAAGATAGATGAAGTGATCGATCTCTTCTACTGGATTTATTAACTACTAGGCTAGTAAAATATATCGAGAAACGATATAACTTTAGTACGGCTCACTAACTAACAGTTAACTTAGTCATCACTAGCATGTGCCATACCGGTTGGCGAGGGCAACCACACTACTCTTTCCGCAGTACATCGTATCAATTCTGTTCTTGACTGCTTTCCGTGCCATGACTCCGAGTCATCCAGTATCTTCTCTCTTTGTCGTCCACGATCTCCTTTTCCCTCTTTTTTTGCCAATTGTAACCAAGTATTCCAACTTTATACATAAATACACAAAGTGTATCACAATCAGAATAGCTAAAGCAGCAATGTCTTTCAGAAGCCTTGAAAAGTTGTGGAAATCAAAACTCATTAGCAAAAACACAAAACTTAGACTATTCAAATCAATGTACTATCAACCCTTACGTATACGTGTGAAAGCTGGAAAACAACGAGAGAGATAGAAACAAAGTTGAATGCATTCGAAAATAAATGTCTAAGGAAAATACTTGGTATAGAGTGGAAGGAATTCAAAACAAACGAGGAAATTAGAGAAATCGCCAATCAACCACTAATATCTTCAGTAACAAAGAAAAGACGATGGTCATATGTTGGACATGTGATGAGAAGAGATAATAACCGAATAGCAAAGCAAGCCCTCATGTGGGAAACAACAGGTAAGATGAAAAGTGGAAGACCCAGAGAGACACTGAGAATAACACTGATGAGTGAGGCAAGAGCAGCAGGAATCGGCTAAACATTTAGATAAGAGGGGTATCTTGGTCTACGCTCTATGGGCCGGCTACGGCTCGAAAGGTCAATAGATAGAATTATAACTTTCTTCTTCTCGCGATGTGCCGAAAAAATGTAGATTTTTGTCTTTCTGATGTTTCTTATGATCTTTTTTGTGCTGGCCTCTTGAGATTTTCTTTGTTGGTTGTTTTAAATGGATAAATAAATCATTAGGGTGTGAAAGAAAGAACAAGAGAAGGGATAGATGGGCGAATGGTGATCCATTAATTGATGTATACCTGGACAATGTTTTTATATAAAAGTAAACAAAATATATATAAAGAGGGGTGCAACATTTAAGACATAATGTAAATTGGCAATTGTCTTACAAATACATGGATGAAGACAATGCAATTATCCAGAGATAAATATTTTGTGAAATGACGTTTGTGTAGAGATATTTGGAACCTTGATAAATTAAACGTTAACTAGGAGGTGCACAATAGATTAATCGGTCATTAAAGGCACTTTCCATCATGTGAAGCGTATGGGAAATTGGTGCTAGTGATTTTTTTTTTTTCAATGACCAACTGCACATTTTATGGCTGATGTGGTTGACATCACGCCAAGTCTGTACTTGCACAGAAAAACAATCCAGTACTTGTATGATTGGGTGAACCTCGGAATTGCCTACTGATATCTAAACCGTCTTTTGCAATCTTTTAACTATCCACCGAGCAACCCGGCTCCTTGATCACCGCTGAACTACTCAGCTCCGTGATCACCACAAAATAACTGGGCTTCTTGATCACCACTGGATAACCTGGCCCTCAGATCACCATTGAGCAACTCTGCTCTCTGATCACCACTGAGTAACTTGGATCCCAGATCACCACTGAGCAACCCGGCTCCCTGATCACCACTGAGTAACCCTGTTCCCTGATCACCAGTGAACAACCCGCTCCCAGATCACCACTGACCAGCCCTGCTCCCTCGTCACCAATGAACAACCCGGCTCCCTGATCACCGCTGAGTTACCCTGTTCCCTGATCACCAGTGAACAACCCGCTCCCAGATCACCACTGACCAGCCCTGCTCCCTCGTCACCAATGAACAACCCGGCTCCCTGATCACCACTAAACAACACGCTCTCAGATCACCACTGAGTAATCCTGCTCCCTGGTCACTAATGAACAACCCGGCTCCCTGATCACTACTAAACAACCCACTCTCAGATCACCACTGAGTAACCCTGCTCCCTGGTCACAAATGAACAACCCGGCTCCTTGATCACCACAAGACTGTAAACTAGGAAGCACACAGACATAATGTTGAAGACGTAAAAATAAAAATTAAAAAAAGAAAAACGCATATAATGTCTGTGATGTATACCTGCTGAAGACAATGTCCACAATTACATAGACATGACATTGACATATGTGTGTAAGTGAAGTGTAGAATTGCTGGGATCAAAACATTAAAAAAAAAATATATTCAGCCTGTGATGAAATAAAAATGTGTTTCCAGCGCTGTGGAGAGCAGAGAGCTAATGAAGACACGTAGCGAGTTGGTCATCCAATGTTGCCTTTCTCTTCTCATCAGCCGTCTTGACATTGTCACACCACTGAACAAATCGTAAATAGTCGGGAAAATGTGAGGATGACACAGCAACTCTCCTCATAAAAACCAAATTAAGGCAGGAGTCATTGTCCTGGCGCAATAATGAACGTAAATGGACGACATTGTGAAGCTACGTTTTTGCAAATGTCATAGTAACTCCAACCTCCTCGAAAGGTCAGCACCAATCACAGTTGTGTATTTAAACAACTCGCAGCTTTCTCAGCTTTTTGTTTTAATTTCGAAGTCGTATTTTAGTTGTAATCTTGCAAGTGTTGCAGCCTTTATGGATTAAGAAGTCCTGACCCTGGTACAATCCACTTATTCTTTATATTAATATTTGATGTAAGTGGTTTTAATTTGTGACACGAAACACAAGTCGTTTAGCTAAAGTAACTATTTGATGTAAGTGGTTTTAATTAGTGACACGAAACACACGTCGTTAGCTAAAGTAACTATTTGATGTAAGTGGTTTTAATTTGTGACACGAAACACAAGTCGTTAGCTAAATTAACTATTTGATGTAAGTGGTTTTAATTAGTGACACGAAACACAAGTCGTTTAGCTAAAGTAACTATTTGATGTAAGTGGTTTTAATTTGTGACACGAAACACACGTCGTTAGCTAAAGTAACTATTTGATGTAAGTGGTTTTAATTAGTGACACGAAACACACGTCGTTAGCTAAAGTAACTATTTGATGTAAGTGGTTTTAATTAGTGACACGAAACACAAGTCGTTAGCTAAATTAACTATTTGATGTAAGTGGTTTTAATTAGTGACACGATACACAAGTCGTTTAGCTAAAGTAACTATTTGATGTAAGTGGTTTTAATTAGTGACACGAAACACACGTCGTTAGCTAAATTAACTATTTGATGTAAGTGGTTTTAATTAGTGACACGAAACACAAGTCGTTAGCTAAATTAACTATTTGATGTAAGTGGTTTTAATTAGTGACACGATACACAAGTCGTTAGCTAAAGTAACTATTTAATGTAAGTGGTTTTAATTAGTGACACGATACACAAGTCGTTAGCTAAAGTAACTATTTGATGTAAGTGGTTTTAATTAGTGACACGATACACAAGTCGTTAGCTAAAGTAACTATTTAATGTAAGTGGTTTTAATTAGTAACACGAAACACAAGTCGTTAGCTAAAGTGCTATTTGATGTAAGTGGTTTTAATTAGTGACACGATACACAAGTCGTTAGCTAAAGTAACTATTTAATGTAAGTGGTTTTAATTAGTAACACGAAACACAAGTCGTTAGCTAAAGTGCTATTTGATGTAAGTGGTTTTAATTAGTAACACGAAACACAAGTCGTTAGCTAAAGTAACTCATCGATGTGTGCATGATATTTTAATAGTTAACATTCGTAACGGAACGTTACAAGTTTAGCTAGTCTGAGAATTTCTGGGGCTGCTTTATTCACTTGTTAGGCACCAAAGTTGTGCAATTTAAAAATAAAGCTTCCGCTAAATCATGTTAAATGTTTAAAAGAAGAAACATGTGTGTTTTATCTTTTGGAAAGACACAAATGAGCAAATAAACTAAGTACCAATGACAAGTAACTGTGCTTAAGGCTTGTATTGGTCTTGTCACTCATTGTTGGATTCATTGCAAGAAAGAACGATGAAACGATGTTCCTACTGGCTGCGTTGTGCCTGTGTGTTGTGTGTGAGGTTAACGTGGAAATTTTAGGAGAAAGTAGTGATTTTGTAAAAAAACATACATAAAAAAGAAAAAGAAAGAATTAATAATAAATGATTACATTGAGTCAGTGGCTGTTTGAGATGTAACGTTTCAACTGTTAAGAAAATTCTGACTAGACAAACGGGCTTAATCAGGCATGACAGACATCCTGAGAGCGATGTCATTATATCCCCTATTCAACATGCACCGTCTACAGCCAATGATATCAGATGTCTGGTTGTCCACGTGTAGTTATGGAATCAATGAAGAGAACACTCAATGTTCAATCGAGTTGATGTTATCGTGTGAATATTAACTCGTCATAGCCAGAGAAGCGTTTTGAGCTCTTCAAATGTCATTTTCAAATTTATCGGTAATATAAGACGCACTCACTTTGATAAATGGATCTTTTGAGATATTGCCCCTTTTAGCTAAAATCATCTCATATTTTATTATTTTTCTGTGTTTTTTTCTGCAGTTGGTATATATATATATATATATATATATATATATATATATATATATATATATATATATATGTATGTATATATATATATATGTATATATATATATATATTAATGAAATCTCTAGTTAACATTAATTGCAATAGTTTTAATTTGTTGACATCAAGTTTCTCCTATATGGAAGTGCGTGTTTTTTTATAAACACAGTTGAAACACATGAAAACACAGTTGTTTGTCATTAATATTTTAGTTGATTTGCTCATTTGTCTTTCCAGGAAGGATTTACGTACTTCCTTTATCGTACATTCTAAGTGATTAGAATGTGTGTTTTACAATTAACAAGAAAAACCTCTGTGGCTAAAATGAAATATTGAACTCCAGATCTCTCATATTTGCCAATCTTTGATCGTTTTTGTTACAAGCACAATTCTCCTCAATTATCATTCATATAAAAATATTGACTTTAGTAAAAAGATTGTATGTTTTTTCGTGGCATTACAAGTAGTATGCATTCTATAAAGTGTCAGTTTGAAGAATGAGTGGAATGTATTAGTAAAAGATATCTTCATCCATAAATGCTGCACAATTTCCAAGATTAGAACCAAAATGTCACTTTGAGATGCAAACAAACTGCCGTGAAGGTGATTGTGCTCACCTTGAAATAAATCACAAACTTGAAGAGAGAAGATGAAAAAAAAAATCATGGAAATGCGTGCCAAAAAGAAAACAAAATAAAACAAAACAAAACAAAAAAAAAAAAAAGGCAATCTATCCTGCGCGTATTTCGAAGGATAACATAATTGGTTACGTCTAAATTGGTAAACCAGTTTTAGAAAGGAAAAAAAAACCAACTAATATTGATGCAAACAGTTTCTTATTTATTGCAGCGATATTTATATATGATGACTGAACGCGCCAAATTTAGTTTGGTATTATGTTTTTCAAGAAATATAGTAAAGTAAAGAGCCCACGTCACGCCAAGTGGCGTATAAGGAATATGGTGTTAGTGAACATAAAATTTACAGACCTTCAGCAAATGATTTTTGGGTAATGTGGTCGGTATTACGCCCGTGCTGGAGAGAGCTAGACATCGGATCTCACTACCCAGAGACAGCTAGACATAGAACTCACTACCCAGAGAGAGCTAGCCATCGGCTCTCACTACCCAGAGAGAGCTAGACATCGGATCGCACTACCCAGAGAGAGCAGAACTTCTGATCTAACCACCCAGAGAGAGCTAGACATCGGATCTTACTACCCAGAGAGAGTTAGACATCGGATATCACAAGCCAGAAAAAGCTAGACATCGGATCTCACTACCCAGAGAGAGAGCTAGACATCAGATCTCACTAGTCACATCATATCTCGTGCTTTCCCAGAAAAAATCCGGTACCCATTTAAGGCTGGGTGAACCCGGAAGCCGTCGGTTCGGATCGAACCCTACCTCTTGTCCTTTGTAGTCCAGTTCACTAACCACTGAGCTATCGCGACTCCTTTCAATAAATATATTTTGAGAAAATACTCAAGGATAACTGTGAAGTCGAATCAAAGCTGACTGAACGCACACGAGGCTACACGTTACTTCTTCATACCATAAATATTGTTTTTTTGCTCTTATTATTTGTTTTCACGACATTCAGTACATATTATTGTTGTGGTCAGTATCACGTCACGTTCTACGTTCACACAGAAATATCCGTTCATCTCTTTCTCTATCAACTTCTCCCTTTTCCTCCTGCAGAATGGTGCTCACTAGACCAGATGGTCGAGGAACCAGATGGCTAGACTAATTAATTTTGAGTTTCTTTACGCTAACGAAAACATTATCATATTCTCCCATTGTTTGTTGTATCCTTTCGCGAACTTTCTCATACTATCCAGATAAGAGATGCCCAAACCCTTCGGTTAATTTTCAAGTTCAAAGCCATTTCCTAAAGTGAAGACTAGGTGGTCTACAGGCAAGACGTCGACTTCTGGACAGGGAGATCCGGGGTTTGATTCCCACCAGAGGCGGTGGAAATTTAAAGAAAAAATTGAAATTGTGGTTTGACCCACCCCTGGTCTCTGGGTATTAGATCCGATGTCTAGCTCTCTCTGGGTAGTAAGATCCGATGTCTAGCTCTTTCTGGCTAGTGAGATCTGATGTCTAGCTCTTTCTTGCTAGTGAGATCTGATGTCTAGCTCTCTCTGGGTAGTGAGATCCGATGTCTAGCTCTTTCTGGCTAGTGAGATACGATGTCTAACTCTATCTGGGTAGTAAGATCCAATGTCTAGCTCTTTCTGGCTAGTGAGATCTGATGTCTAGCTCTCTCTGGGTGGTTAGATCCGAAGTTCTGCTCTCTCTGGGTAGTGCGATCCGATGTTTAGATCTCTCTGGGTAGTGATTTCGATGTCTAGCTCTCTCTGGGTAGTGAGATACGATGTCTAGCTCTCTTTGGGTAGTGAGGTCCGATGTCTAGCTCTCTCTGTGTAGTGAGATACGATGTCTAGCTCTCTCTGGGTAGTGAGATACAATGCATAGCTCTCTCTGGCTAGTGAGATACGATGTCTAGCTCTCTCGGGGTAGTGAGATACGATGTCTAGCTCTCTCTGTGTAGTGAGATACGATGTCTAGCTCTCTCTGGGTAGTGAGATACGATGTCTAGCTCTCTCTGGGTAGTGAGTTCCGATATCTAGCTCTCTCAGGGTAGTGAGATACGATGCCTAGCTCTCTCTCTGGGTAGTGAGATACGATGTCTAGCTCTCTCTGGGTAGTGAGATACGATGTCTAGCTCTCTCTGGTAGTGAGTTCCGATATCTAGCTCTCTCTGGGTAGTGAGATACGATGCCTAGCTCTCTCTCTGGGTAGTGAGATACGATGTCTAGCTCTCTCTGGGTAGTGAGATACGATATCTAGCTCTCTCTGGGTAGTGAGTTCCGATATCTAGCTCTCTCTGTGTAGTGAGATACGATATCTAGCTCTCTCTGGGTAGTGAGATACGATATCTAGCTCTCTCTGGGTAGTGAGATACGATATCTAGCTCTCTCTGGGTAGTGAGATACGATGTCTAGCCCCAGGAAACAATTTAATCTTTTCAACCCATGCCAAAGATGAATGTCTCGAGCCGAAATGTGCAGATACTTCGGCTTTGCCGTAAACTAGTGACTCATCGCATCCACGCCCACTTAACGGATAAACGTTAAGAAGAGGATTTACAGTAAATACAAAGTACTGTTAAGGCAAGATTTGTTTAAATACATAGGGGCTACACATAAGACGACGACGATAAAGGGACGCCACAATGTTGACGCCACATTGACCATGGTATATTGATAAATAAATAACAAGAGACATTAATTTTTTTTTTTAATTATAAGACAATTAACATCTTAAACGTCAGAAAACGAAAACCACAGGGGCATTTTTTAATACTCATGGTCTATGTACGTTATAATGGTAATGAGAACAGGTCTTATAGACGATATTAAAAGAGTGCTAATGTCGTAGAGAAGTACTATACAGAAAAAAAATGTATCCCCTTTCTGACATCAGTTACAAGTGCACTTCTTAGTTGAAAGTTATCTAGAGAATACCATTAGGACTATAATACTGGGGTACTAGACCAAGACAGAGCGTAAAGAAAATGTAGCCAAATGGACCACAAGATTAGGCTGGACCTTCATTAGGTGATCGCAGCATTCGATTTTTAGTAAAGTCATAAGTGTATTCCTTGTCGAGAAGGTGAGAGGTGGGGAGTTTTTTTTTTTTTTTTTTTTTTTTTTTGGGGAGGGGGGGGGGTAAATATTGCATGTATATCACACTGTGATATACGGAGACATGCGTCCGATATTGATCAAACCCCACGACCGCGCGATAGCAACTCCTCTCTACTCTCTCCACCAACCTTGCGGTAGATCCACCTGAGGTTGTAAGGAAACAGATAAGACCAAGTGACAGCTCTTAAAATAAAAAAAACTTGTTCATAATTATGACCAGCGACAGCAACATTTGTAGATGTAATGAAGGACATTGTTGTCAACTAAAACATCTCCGTCGTTATTATGGAATGAGTCAATGATTTAAGTGTTGAGCCACTGAGCGAGTGTTTTACAAAATTAAACGATTATGTGTGACAGTTGAGTGTTCGAAGTTAATGTAATACTTGGAAGAGTTGACCAGGAAAATCATAAAGGACAAAACACAATGATTATTGTCGAGTTATTGAGTTATTTGTGGGTTATCATCATGGCACTCCGAACATGGACATAGGTGCTCAGATTTCCTCCTCAGCAAGTCTCGCAGCGTCTAGCGACTGATGACTCCAGCTCTGTGTTGATTGATCGGTTCTCATTTGCGCCTACTAAGCCTCTCGTTTTTGTATGTACCTCTCTTTACTCCGGGAGCCGCGATAGCTCAGTGGTTAGTGAACTGGACTACAAAGGACAAGGGGTAGGGTTCGATCTGTTGCAGGGTTTCTTTCAAACTTCTTTCTGACCTTACTACTTGTACTTTCATTTGACACACACATATATAACTCATCAATCTTTTTAGTACAAGTATAAACAAGGTCTTTATTGGTGTTACTTGACATAGCCTATCGGCGATGATGAATTGTCAAATAACGTTTGTGTGTGGCCGTTTCGTATTCATAAAGTTCTATCTGTGGTTATCTATCTATCTTGTTGACCGTTTACTCCGTATAGTATTCTTAAGTACATCTGCCTGTCTCTTTCTGATAGTGCTGAGGAACTAGTATCTGAATGTGCTCAGTCTGGCCGAGTGTGGCCGAATTGTCTCGAGTCTGGCTGAGTGTAGCTGAGTCTGCCCGAGTGTAGCTAAATGTCTCTCTAGCTACTGCTCCTCGCCCCAAAAGCATTCTGGGCCTCTCCTCTCCTAATCTCCCTAGTTCCCAGGGTCTCGGGGTTTAAGTCCCAGGTGACCACACCCCCCCGACCACTGATACGGCCTAACCTACGTCTCCTGACCGTCACTATCTCTCTAGCTCCGCCTTTTTTAATTATCTCTAAAGTCTTATTACTTTAGGAGTCCTGTCGAACCTGTCCATCTTCCTAAGTCCGTCCCCTAACAACTAAAACTCGAGGCGATTTCCAATTCAGAGACTCAAAGAGTAATCACTGCTGAACGTAAAGATAACCTGGTCTTTTGATTACGCGGGGCAGTTTAGTTGTCCGCTTTCATCTCAGGTCTTCACTGGACTTCAAGGCGTCTGCCGATATAAGAGTTTCCTAGGAACCAGCGGCCGTGTCGTTGCGTTACGCAACTTTGTCGACCAGAGCTAACATCTGTCTGGCTTTAGGCTGACCACCTGTACGCATATCACTGGTAATCTTCAAGTTGATTACGACTCAGCGACTGAGTTGGGTAGACTTAACGTCTCCTTCCTAATCCTCTGAAGAGTGTCTTTTCTACGCCGCCTAAAACTATCCTACTTCACATCGTCATCGCCTCATTCTTTTATTCTTCTGTCTATCGTCATATTCTTCTATTCTTCCATTATCGCCCATGACTGAGTCACACTATAACATATATCTCCGTCAACATTTCAGTTGAATTGATATATTCATAGATCAATTTAACTCAAAATAAAAACATAGTGTGACTGCTCTCTTTCTACTTCCTTAATGGGCTAACTAATTTCCTTTTTCTCATTGTACATCAATTATTACAACAATTAGAAATACAAATTCAACATCTATAAACTGGAATCTCAAAAGAAAAATCCATCATGTATACAATCATCTTACAACATCGCTCTGCCATGCCACTTTGTTTTGCTTTGAAGCCTCTGACTAACGTGACGTCACTCTGGACCTAACCTGAATGTAGGCCAGCTAAATTGAGGTCATCGTCTGTTTTGTCTATGTCTAACCCACATTTCTTTCCGTCTCTTAATTTAAACTGGTAGGTTCTGTAATTGGTGTTTACATATACAACATTCATAATTCTACAACAATATCATGACATTCAATAAACATCTTTGCGACACAACATGTGTCTCATGTATACAAAACATTTGTGGAAACATCAATTCTGAAATATTTAAGGCTCGATCGGCCTTCGCACTGTACTCTCTTAATTGCCTAATAAGACGTGTTTAGTCTTTCTTCGGCATCATATCTGTGCCAGTTCTGAAAAAGAAACAAGACCCGTCTACTCTGTTCTCTTATTCTCCCTGAACACGTGCTCTTCTGGCACTGCTAATAAAGTTGTCTGCATAGCAATACGCTTTCTTACAGAATCTCTTAGCCACAGGCTTAATTTACTGGTCAACTCATGTCGGGTCGACAGTCTTCTTATCTGTTCCTTCTCCCCGCATATTCCTAAATTTTAGGCAATTCTCCCCGTCAACATATAATTACATTTTCATAAAATTGTCTTTATAAAAAAATGTGCATCTCACATGTTTCTCCTCAAATCATACACCCCACAGTCTTGGACAGACCGAACATTGAAGCATAGAGTAATCACAAACACATAGCAATCAAAATTATGACTTAAATTTGATACAGAATCTAGTCTGTCTAGACTTCCATTAAACTATCCACAACACACTTCATACACACATGTGTACATCTCACAATGCTGTTCCACACTTGGAATTCCTATATAACTCATAGAGTCTCTCCATCTCGGGTCACTGACTCTCTCGTCTCTTCTTAGTCTCCTAAGACTCTCTCCATGCATACTCTATTTCCTGTAAATTCTAAGTTCTCTTAACTTGACTCAAACTTTTTTTTAAACCGATGTAAACATGGTTACCATTTTGTTTGTTTACTTCAGGTGACTCACTAACATCTTCATACATATAGTTCTGTCTCCTCATTAAGGCAACAGTACATTTACAGACTCCTACTCATCATTCAGTGCACACTGACATTATACATATAAAATTCGTCTAAAAGTTAGTAGACTCTTACACCTTATTAGTTACAACATCCACAAGTAAAATAATTACAATTCTTAATATGTATGTTTCTTCTTTTTGTATCTTTTATCTCTTCCATCACTAGTGGTTGTCAGGTCTCCTCTTTCTGACCTATGATCTTCTCTGAATCTGTTACCTTTATCTATTTCTTTCTGGTGGTCAAAAAACTCTTGCCGTCGTCCCAATCGTATGGCAAAAGGCAGGTCTACTTTGACTCTTTCATCGTCTTTTCTTCTTCTTTCAGCGATAATGGCATCACGTTCTGGTGTTCCCAATGGCCAAAATTTCACTTGCTCTGCCTTTTCTATTTGGGTCTTTTCAAACTCTTCATTTATGGCAGCAACCCTCCTTTCTCGTATTGTAGGCAATCTGTCAGTTTCAGGACGTTTCTTGCTACCTTTTACCCCATCTGCCATATCCTCTAATTCCTTGTCCATTTCACGCGCATATTTATCAGCTGCTTTCTCTAATGCATGAAACACTGCTAGTTCGTTAATTTTCTTCTCAGCACTTTTACTTACAACCTCTACACTATTTGTATCACTGTTGCGTTCTATCCTATCAAGTTTCCCTTTCTCGTTTTCCTTTTTCAAATTTTCTGTAGTAGATTTCTTTCGCCTTAGAGACGCTACCTCTTCCTCTAAGTCAGACTTCTCTCGTATTAGGTTCTTTACTTTGTCATCTACTTCTGATTTCTCCTTTCTTAAACTTACAACTAAATCCTTGGACACTTTAACTTCACCTAAAAGTTGGCTATTCTGTGCTTTCATCTCATCAACTTCTCGAATCATACATACACTGTGTCTGTCAGTCTCAGACTCTTGTTCTTCAAGCTCTTTAATTCTTGTCTCTAGACACTTGTTTTTGCACTCTAGCCTATCTACTGTGTCTTTCAGCTCTAGTAGCATCAACTCATCTCTTTCACTTCTCTTTTCCATAATTCTTATCTCGGCATCTTTTCTTGATATCACATCTTCTAGGATGTTTGTTGCCACACAGGCGTCTCTAAATTGTTTCTTCACCTCCCTCGTTTGTGTTATTTTATCGTTATGTTTAGTTTGTCCTCTAACCTCTACAGTCTGTGTTTGTGCGCAGCTTACCTGTGTCACTAATACTTCTCTATCCGTACCTTCTGTTTGTATAGCACTGTCGATCATTCTGTCCTCAGTCTCTTTAATTCTCACTAACATACATTCATTTTTATTGCTGATCGCATGACTCGACTTATCTTTTAAATTATGTTCCATTCCCTCTAATTCCTTCTCCTTTCTGATTAATTTGTTTTGTTTCAGGCTAGACAGTCTGTTTGTCTTGATGTTTGGGCCGTTTGATTTGGACCACTTGGTCGTTCTCGCATCCACATGCTTGGTTGCGCGCTTCTCTTTGACTCCAGAGGGATCTTGCCAACCACGCCTGGGTGTTTGATTAACATGCTGTGCCCAAACTTTTGATTTACAATTCACTTTATTCATTTCAATCCTGTCTACACTATTTATTTCATAGCTCTTACGTCCAGCAGTTTGTCTTTTGTCATTCCATCTCCACCTAGATTCCTGGGGTGCTAATCTTCTTCCGTGAAAATGCCTTGTTTCCCTTCTCACTGCATATATTTCTTTACTCAATTCACTTAGTCGTCCCTTATTTCTCCATCTAATACTCGCTTGATTAACTTCCCTAGGCTTTTCTACTATTTTTCTTTTATTAAACCATTCACTGATGGTTGGGCTTTCTTCAGGTAGGTTTAAATTCAATTTCTTCATGAACCCGATTTCTTTAATAGAGATATTAATCGCTTCATCTAGCGTCTCAGGGTTCAGCCTCGCTAAGTGTAGTTTTAGATCTGTGGATATTAGTCCATCTATAAAAGTCTCTATTAATTGTCTACCAAAACTGTCAGTATCTAAACCAGATTCCTCTGCTAGCTCTAAAAGTCTATTACTGTAAGCAGTTATTGTCTCCCCTCTTTCTTGTTTAAACTTCCTCAAAAGTATGAAAGCAGTGTAGGCATCTCCTACAGCAGCATACCTAGTTTTTAATTCTATCTTGAGGGACTTCCATGTGCTTGAAGGTTCATTCTTTAGCCTTCTCTGGATGAAGTCAGATACTTCGCCTCTACTTGTTTTAAAAGCTATTAATTTCTTGTCTTCCTCATTTATAGGAAAAATGAGAGCATACTTTTCAATTTCTGCCATCCATTGTCTGAACTTGGATGGATCGCCAGAGTAATTTGAGATACTGGCACTCACTTCTTGCTGTCTAAAACTATTTTCTAAACCGGTGATGACTCTACTAATTTCTTGCAGGGTCTGCAACGTGGGAGTCATGCCTCTCTTCATCTTGATAATTAATTAATTAATTATAAATTAAGTATAAATTAACACAAAAGTTATTTAGATCAGTCAAAGAATTTCTACTTTCTTCCACTAACACTCAAGAAAAAACTTATTTACTTCACACAACCTTGTTACAACATATCATATGCATCTCTAAAATATATAAGAAAAATCCAACTTACATGCTTCTGAAGTCCATGGAATACCTAACACACCTTTATAACATCCTAACAACTACACAATAATATACTAATTTAAAACAATAATTAACTACTTAGTCTTCTTTCAGGTTCTCAATGTGGACATCATTTTCACATTTTGTTCTCTCTGTCTATTTCACTTTTACTTCTTTCCTTACAGGAAGTTCTACTTTATGAATATGAATGTTCACTTCTACTTTGATATAGCTCGGGGAAAGATCACTGCGGGTTGGCACTTCTAGTCGCTTCTTCGGGATTTTAAGATAAACAGGGTGTAGTCTCACAAACAGGCAGCCATTCTTACGCTGGACTTCGATGTACTATTTTGGACACAGATGGCTAGGCTTGATTAACTTCTGTAGACAAGGTTCGCTGGTGTGTTGTACACAAACACATTACTAGGCTCAACTTCATGGGTACTTGCAAATTATGAGGACGGCACTCGTTGCTGTAAGTATGTAGGTTTACGCTGGAAGTGCGTAGGTTTACGCTGGAAGTGCGTAGATGGACGTCAGAGTTGGTTAAGAGAAAATTCTTACTTTTTTTTTTTTCTTCCAGGTCCTTCTTTAAAAGAATAAAATCCTGCGTCACGGCAACAGAAAGTAATGAGATGTTGCAGGGTTTCTTTCAAACTTCTTTCTGACCTTACTACTTGTACTTTCATTTGACACACACATATATAACTCATCAATCTTTTTAGTACAAGTATAAACAAGGTCTTTATTGGTGTTACTTGACATAGCCTATCGGCGATGATGAATTGTCAAATAACGTTTGTGTGTGGCCGTTTCGTATTCATAAAGTTCTATCTGTGGTTATCTATCTATCTTGTTGACCGTTTACTCCGTATAGTATTCTTAAGTACATCTGCCTGTCTCTTTCTGATAGTGCTGAGGAACTAGTATCTGAATGTGCTCAGTCTGGCCGAGTGTGGCCGAATTGTCTCGAGTCTGGCTGAGTGTAGCTGAGTCTGCCCGAGTGTAGCTAAATGTCTCTCTAGCTACTGCTCCTCGCCCCAAAAGCATTCTGGGCCTCTCCTCTCCTAATCTCCCTAGTTCCCAGGGTCTCGGGGTTTAAGTCCCAGGTGACCACACCCCCCCGACCACTGATACGGCCTAACCTACGTCTCCTGACCGTCACTATCTCTCTAGCTCCGCCTTTTTTAATTATCTCTAAAGTCTTATTACTTTAGGAGTCCTGTCGAACCTGTCCATCTTCCTAAGTCCGTCCCCTAACAACTAAAACTCGAGGCGATTTCCAATTCAGAGACTCAAAGAGTAATCACTGCTGAACGTAAAGATAACCTGGTCTTTTGATTACGCGGGGCAGTTTAGTTGTCCGCTTTCATCTCAGGTCTTCACTGGACTTCAAGGCGTCTGCCGATATAAGAGTTTCCTAGGAACCAGCGGCCGTGTCGTTGCGTTACGCAACTTTGTCGACCAGAGCTAACATCTGTCTGGCTTTAGGCTGACCACCTGTACGCATATCACTGGTAATCTTCAAGTTGATTACGACTCAGCGACTGAGTTGGGTAGACTTAACGTCTCCTTCCTAATCCTCTGAAGAGTGTCTTTTCTACGCCGCCTAAAACTATCCTACTTCACATCGTCATCGCCTCATTCTTTTATTCTTCTGTCTATCGTCATATTCTTCTATTCTTCCATTATCGCCCATGACTGAGTCACACTATAACAGATCCCAATCGACGGCTTCCGAGTTTACCCAGCCTTAAACGGGTACCGGATTTTTTTCTGGGAAAGTAAAGCAGCACGGGCGTAATATCGACCACATTACCCCAAAAATCATGTGCTGAAGGTCTGTAAAATATAGGGTCACTAACACCATATTTCCCTATACGCCACTTGGCGTGACGGGGGTACTTTACTTTACTTTCTCTTTACTCCCATTTCTTCCATCCGACATGGACTCATGGTTGTCTAAATCCTGAGCCCTTCTCACATCTCGAAGGGCATTCATGATGTAATGATTACAGTACAGTAAATAAATGGTAATCCGTCAAAATATGACGAAATTTAATAAAGAGTATGGTTTGTAATGGATACCATTTAACTTTACTTTGCGTTCTTATCTTGCCTCACTCTGTGTTTGCTCGTATAACTCCCGAACAATCTGAACGTTCAATATTGTAATATCAATCTAAATGTACTGTGTTTAAAAAACAAAAAACTTAAAAACTAAGCTTCTATACTAAAATTGTACGTAAGATACTAAACCGTCTTGATAAGCGGGATGACCTATCTCTAGTTCCATACACACACATCTCCAACATCACTTCCACATATGTTATTGAGTTATTTGCGGGTCATCATCATTGCACTCCGAACATGTCAGTACGTGCTCAGATTCCCTGTACAGCAAGTCTCCCAGTGTCCATCGACTGACGACTCTAGTTCTGTGTTGTTTGATAAGTCTTCATATGCGCCCACTAAGTTTCTTGTTTCTGCCTGTGCACATCTTAACTCCCATCTCTTTCATCCGAAGGAGTGGCGTGGACTCAAGGTTGTCATGATGTCTGCCCGATTCATTGGTTGACCGTCTTCAACGATAGCGCAGCTAGCCAACCTGTCCGCTCTTTCATTTCCCCGTACTCTCTCATGTCCAGGCACGTAGACAAAGGTGACTCTACGTATTTATTTTTACTTCTGCAATAACTGTACCCATTGCCTGCGTGCACAGCCCGTCTCCACTCTTTTTTAATCATGCTCATCGAATCACTCCACACATATAACCAGTAAAAGCCAATTGTCCCAGACTTAGAGCCAAAGAACATATAGTATCGTACAGTCAGAATCTGTGTTGAGGTAGTCATGTCTCTTTCTATTGTCATTTGAGTGTTGTGACCTATCTAGGACCTTTCCTGGGGGGACGGTAATTAACGGGCTCTAATTGTTGACAGTAAGTCTTATTGATTTCCGCGGGAATATATTCATCCTGTGTTGTATTTGGTAGTTTTGTTGATCAGTTCCATCCACATTCACTTGATTTTTTTTCTCGCAACCACTAAGTCCTTCAGATTCAGATCTTTATTTCAGTCGTCGTAATTTTTACCTGACTTCGATCTCTCACGTTGTGTCTAACTTTTCTACACTTTCCATTCTAAGTTGAGTGTTATCATTTTTCTTGTTAAGGTTATTCTCGTTGTTGATTCTTAAACACTCGGAAACTTTACCTCCTTCAGAAAAGAAAGAGTAGGAAAATGGCATGGAGCGGCTAAACTTGTAGAAAGATCGGACAAACTATGGCATTTCGGCAAAAATCCTTCATCAGGCATAGCAAATACATTGTACAAATAAATCCAATCCAGAAAAGTGGGCGTGTAAGAAGAATAATCAACCAACACAGAACTGGAGTTGTCAGTCTCTGGACCCTGTGGGACTTGCTGAGGAGGGGATCTTAGCACATATGGACATGTTCGAAGTGCATTGATGATGACACGCAAATAACTCAATAATAACTCAATCCGAGCTAGAAAAGGAAAACAAAATAGTAGGAAAAGGGCTTAAACTGAGTTACGTCATAGTTTGCAATGAGCTTTGATATTTTTTTACTAGACGCCTCAGAGTTTACTGCGACAGGCTTAAAGGACCGTGGTTTCCAACCATTTTCTATTAATAATCATTTGATACATTGTCTCTTTATTGAATAGCGACAAAAGAGGTGAAAGTCAGCTATATGTTGCAGGCAGGCTGATTCACTGAAAATTGCTACATCTATGTATTATTGCTACGATGTCTGTGTATTATTGCTACGACGTCTATGCATTATTGCTACGACGTCTATGTATTATTGCTACGATGTATATGTATTATTGCTACGACGTCTATGTATTATTGCTACGATGTATATGTATTATTGCTACGACGTCTATGTATTATTGCTACGACGTCTATGCATTATTGCTACGACGGCTATATATTACTGCTACGACATATATGTATTATTGCTACGACGGCTATGTATTATTGCTAAGACGGCTATGTATTATTGCTACGACGGCTATGTATTATTGCTACGACGGCTATATATTATTGCTACGACGTCTATGTATTATTGCTACGACGTCCATGTATTATTTCTTTGGTTGAATTTTCTAGCTATATTGTAAAGCAACAAACTCAGCCTCTGACAGTTTAACACGAACTGTCCCAGAAGGCCAGCGTAACTTTCTATGTCTAGCTGCGAACTCTCCTTTTCCTCCATGCAATTGTTTGTTCTTGATTGTACAAAGAAGATACGACGGTGGTTTTCTGTTGCCTTCCGTCGGTTTGTTTACGGTTGGCTCCGCTAGCCTTTGACTAAAAAGTCTCACCCACAAGGCAGTGGGCAGCTGTCACGGACAGCTAAGAAAAGCAATGAAAACGTTCTGAAAGAGGTCAAAGCAAAATGAGAACTTGTTTCCAATATTAGGAAGAAACAATCATCATTTTTTCGCCATGTAATGATATGAGAACAACTGGAATATATTGTAACAACTTGAAAAATTGAGGGACGAAGAGATCGAGGGAAGCAAAGAGACAAAATGCCAGACAGCTTAAGAGAATGGCTTGGCAGAAGGTCAACAACAGAAATGATAAAGAACTGTCGAGATCGAAAGTTGTGGAGAGACATGATTTCCTATACCAGTAAGCCCGGTACTTGATGATGATGAATTGTTTGTGCACATATACTTGATTGAATATATATATATATATTTATAAACACATTACTAAATATGAAGCAGGTTTGACGAGTGAGAGAATATTAGCTTAAATTCAACAGATAAATATAGTAACAAGATGACTCCGTGAATAGCCCACACCTTATATTTATGTTTATATTTAACTTGTCGAGCTGGGTTCCATTAGTTGTGATTTTACTTATAATTCTAGAGTACTTGTATGCGAATGTGGGAAAGAGATTGATCCCACGGAATTACTGTTGTTGAGGTTTGGAGTGTAGGGACTCCACTTCGCAGAACTGCTGTGAAATGTAAGAGAGAAGAAGGATTTAAAAAAAAAAAAAAAACGATCGTTCTATAAATAAAGTTCTAATACATTGAAGGAGAACTGAAAATGAAAAAAAATATAGTAAAAATGGTACGCTTAAAGGTTTACGTACTTGATGGACGGCACAAATTTGAACGACGTTCAAATAAAAATAAATAAATGTATTTACTTACATATCTGTATGTGTGTTGTTTGTTTGTTCCTGCTGAAGGCCTATTGAGCTGAAACGTCGTTCAAATTTGTGTCACCATACCATTTGTTCTACTTTTTAAAAATAATTTTCTTTCACATTTACCTTTACTGCAGCTTCGCATTTTTATGCATTTATTTTCCTTTACCCCTTCCAGTGCAATGAGTCTGTTTCCAGGACAACCACTTTGAAGTACAATAGGGTCTTTATCAGTTAGGACTCACCGATTGTGACACCTCTCGTTAACTATAATTTGCGTACAACAATCAACTTATTCGCTACTTATTACTTTCAATGCATCGATCTAGATGATGTAACCTAACCGTAACATGATAAATGTTGAGTCCAAATGTGCTGCACTCTGACACTAGCCCTGGCAATTAAAGCGCATTTTGTTTCAAGAAAATATTCCTGTTTGGGAACTCTGCCAAATCAAAACATTGCAAGTTAAATCGTAGGTCTATTTTTATCTATTGATCACGCTCCAACAATACAACTAGACTTAATCTCAAGTGTGTGCCAGGAGGGGGTCTTGTGTGAGGGGAAAAGAGAGGTCGCTTATACAGTGAGTGTGCGTGAGAGGTAGTTGTTACTGTGTGTGATAGTGTGATACATATAATTTGTAAAATGATTGCATAAATAAGGAGCAGATCACCCACAGCTGAAGAGAGTAAAAGTTGTAAAAATTGCTCTGTAGAACATCAAACGTTGGAACGCTAGAAGGAGAGGAAATGGAGTGGGTGTTGACGTGTTGAACTTCACAGTTTCGGATCACATTTTTATAACATGAAAGACGCAATAGTATTGTCTTTCTTGGAGTCAGAATTTAACACACACAAATTACATATTGGACTTGCTTAGTTGAGATGCAGACATATCGCAGTTTACTGTAAACAACACAACACAGTTACGTCAATTTTACTATTTCCGTACGCAAAACTTTTTATTGATTCAACGGAAGAAATTTCAGAGACAAAATTTGTCATGGTTTTAAGAGTCAATCTGCGTATTTATATTTATCTAACGTACAACATAAATATCAATTTTTAGATAATTGAACAATGTATGCAATGTATCCAATGGCTGCACATAATATTTAATGCAGCATGGCACCAACAACAAGCCCCAGAAGACTGACTACAGGCAATCATCATACCAATATGGAAAAAGAAAGGTAGCAAAAGAGACTGCAATCAATATAGAGGTATATCTCTTCTCAGCCATGTAGGAAAGCTATACGCCAAAATCTTGAAAAAAAGGCTGAGGCCAATAATAGAACTACAGTTAAGCGATTCTCAAATGGGGTTCCGAAAAAACAGAGGATGAGCCGACGCACTATTCACATTGAAACAGCTTGCAGAAAAATAAAACGCCAGAACACAATCAAAACTTATACATAGCCTTCGTTGACCAGGAAAAAGCATTCGACAAAGTAAACAGAGAACAACTGTGGGAGATACTAACAACATACGGAGTAAGCCAACATCTAACCAACGTTATTAAAAGTCTCTACATCAACAGCAGCTGCAGGGTCAGAACAGCAGCAGGCTACACAGACCACTTCGAAGTTAGATCAGGTGTAAGACAGGGGTGCGTACTATCCCCCCTACTGTTTATTACATACATGGACCATATATGCAAGCTAGCCAACCCATCAGAGACAGAGGAGATCAACGAGCTTTTATTTGCAGACGATCAGGCACTAATACATGAAACAATAGAAGACCTACAAGAACACTTAAACAAACTCAACATCTCAGGCACAAAATACAACATGAAAATCAACATCAACAAAACATAAGTCATGAATGTCGCCAAAAATAAACAGAACATCAACATAACTATAGAAGGCAGACAACTAAAACAAGTAGAGGAATTCAAATACCTAGGAAGTTTAATGACAAACGATAATTCTCAAACAGCAGAGACAGAATCAAGATGCAACAAAGCTAGTCATATCATCGGACAGTTATCACCACTATTGTCCAACAAGGAAATTACTCTGGAGGCAAAACGAGCACTATACAATACAATCTTCATCCCAACGTTGTGCTACCAATGCCAGACCTGGACCCTAGATGCAAGAACAATAAGAAAAATAACCTCTACTGAGATTAAATGTGTGAGACGAATGACAGGAAACAGTCTGAGAGATAGGGTCAGAAATTAAGAACTGAGAAAAAGGCTAGGAATAGCCCCCCGCCATTGAATATTTAAGGAAACAACACATACAATGGTTTGGCCACGTGGCAAGATCAAAACACAACGAGTCTTCAACAAACATTGTGAGAACACCAGACCCAAGGGTCGACCACGAAAAAGATGGATGGTTGGAATATTAGAAGCACTAGGAAACATAACAGCAGCAGAGGCGAACAGAAGAGCAAAAGACCGCAACTTATATCTCCACGTCACGCTGAAAGGCAGATAAGGAAGGAAAGAAGATGAAGAGGAACAATGTATTAGATTTCACCGTAAGCCTGAGGATACAAGACATGTACAAAGAATTTTTTTTTTTTTATAACGGTTCACACTTATCAATTTCGGAGCTACGCACTGTGCGGCGAAACTGACGCGGCTGAAATCGACATGACGCACAGTGCGTCGAAACATACGGAAAACTTTAACGTCCTTTCAACGGCGAACTATTGAGGTGATTAGTCGGGGCTGTGTAGTCTAAAGGTACAACGTCGACCACAAATTTGAAAAAAATTAATCTGTTGTTTCTTCGTGATATTACACTCTCTTTCTTGGGTAGTTAGATCATTTAACCTAGCCCACTCGAATGACAGGAAACAGCGATAGCTCTGTGGTATGTGAACTGGACTGCAAAGGACAAGAGGTAGGGTTAGATCCCAACCGACGGCTTCCTGTTCACCCAGCCTTTAATCGGTATCGGATTTTTTTCTGGGAAAGTAAAGCGGCGCGGGCGTAATACCGCCCACATTACCCCAAAAATCATGTGCCGAAGGTCTGTAAAATGTATGGTCACTAACACCATATTCCCTATACGCCACTTGGCGTGACGGGGCTACTTTACTTTACTTACTCAAATGACGACAATAAACAGGAGGTCCATGAGTACTCGCGCACGTTGAAGAAGATTTGGCAGTTAAATTGGAAAAAAAGATTAGGTCATAAATTGTAGCCACTGCTGGGACTAAATTATCAACTAAAACCTGCACACACCGTGAATACCAGACCGTGCTATGGAGTTCGTGCACGTTGGTCTGGATTCTCCTGGGATTTTTCTCGAAATTGTCGAATGGAATATCGGAGCACCGTTGTATTCGTCCGGTGTCCAGTGATAATGATCCTAACAACAGCACAATTCGGTAGCGTCTGTGGAAGACGCAAACTCAACGACCAGTCTTAAACAGAGAAAATGGAAGATGTCATTCCAAGCTATCAGGTTTACCCAACAACTCCTAAGGGTAATGAAACAGGACGGAAGAAACTCCGTGAGCCAAATAAATGATTTCCGCCTGACATTTGCGTAGACTGGAGCGTGCCATTTAGTAAATTAACTAGCATTTAATTAATTAGACGTTAAGGGAATATTTTAATGATGCTGCAACTATCACTGCTCCGTATTCTACTAACACTACTGCTTCTGATACTACATTAATTAATACATTAAAAATAGCTAATACTACTATTACTATTTCTACTACTGACGCGACAATTTTAGCTACTACTGCTGTGCTTATCATCCTAAAACAATTACTACTACCAATAAAACAACAATTACTACTACCAATAAAACAATTACTACTAACAATAAAACAACAATTACAACTAACAATAAAACAACAATTACTACTACCAATAAAACAACAATTACTACTACCAATAAAACAACAATTACTACTACCAATAAAACAACAATTACTACTAACAATAAAACAACAATTACTACTAACAATAAAACAACAATTACTACTAACAATAAAACAACAATTACTATTACCAATATAACAGCAATTACTAATAACAATAAAACAAAAATTACTACTACCAATAAAACATCAATTACTAATACCAATAAAACAACCATTACTACTACCAATAAAACAATTACTGCTACCAATAAAACAACAATTACTACTACCAATAAAACAGTAATTACTAATACCAATAAAACAGCAATTATTACTACCAATAAAACAACAATTACTACTACCAATAAAACAGTAATTACTAATACCAATAAAACAGCAATTACTACTACCAATAAAACAACAATTACTACTACCAATAAAACAACAATTACTACTACCAATAAAACATCAATTACTACTACCAATAAAACAATTACTGCTACCAATAAAACAACAATTACTACTACCAATAAAACAATTACTGCTACCAATAAAACAACAATTACTACTACCAATAAAACAACAATTACTACTACCAATAAAACATCAATTACTACTACCAATAAAACAATTACTGCTACCAATAAAACAATTACTGCTACCAATAAAACAGCAATTACTACTACCAATAAAACAACAATTACTACTACCAATAAAACAGCAATTACAACTACCAATAAAACAACAATTACTACTACCAATAAAACAGCAATTACAACTACCAATAAAACAACAATTGCTACTACCAATAAAACAACAATTACTACTACCAATAAAACAACAATTACTAC
Organism: Megaustenia siamemsis; assembly: GCA_032433765.1. Classification (NCBI taxonomy): domain Eukaryota; kingdom Metazoa; phylum Mollusca; class Gastropoda; order Stylommatophora; family Ariophantidae; genus Megaustenia; species Megaustenia siamemsis. Next base: position 89,249,242 of record JAVIAB010000073.1, on the reverse strand, counting down.
TACCAATAAAACAACAATTACTACTACCAATAAAACAGCAATTACTACTACCAATAAAACAATTACTGCTACCAATAAAACAATTACTGCTACCAATAAAACAATTACTACTACCAATAAAACAACAATTACTGCTACCAATAAAACAATTACTACTACCAATAAAACAATTACTACTACCAATAAAACAATTACTACTACCAATAATCCATTACCAATCTCATTTGTGAAAAAAAATAACGATCCTAGTAATACGGGAAGGAAATTAACTTTAATTAACCATCGACCTTTAGTCCAACCTTTTGTCTTCCTTAATCAACAAACACATCCCGCAAACTGTTGCTAGAATGAAATTAATGATCAAATACAGTATAGAATAGATATTAGTAAATGAGCGCACCAAGAGAAATCCATAAATAGAGCTTTACCGGTAACATTAAGCCGACATGTACAATAGCCTTTGTTTCGTGATCTAGAAGGTCAAACTTTGTTTGCCCTGGAATAACGTACAGTGAAATCACAGCTATAGTTATAATACTATATATATATATATATATATATATATATATATATATATAGAGAGAGAGAGAGAGAGAGAGACTAATATTCTGTTTTCAAGTCGAAAATTCACAATTTCCCATTCCACATTTGATCGTGCTTTGTTTTCATTTGAAAATGTGCTTGAATAGAGTCCTGACTGTTTATAAACAAGTGAACAATACACAACAAAGTACATGAACTCTACAGAAAGTGCTTGTTTAGAAAAGTAGTACGACAAGAACGATTCAAGTTCATGGAGGTTACAAAGGACAATAATCTTGAAAATAAAATTCATGAAAACCAGCCTAAATGGAAGCGAGTAATATTATCTAGAATGTTCACCGAACGGAATTTGTTTTCTTTGTTGCAGAATGTTTATTAATGCCTTATTAACAATTACACACACACCCTCACATACAAACATATATTTTCAGTCAGCTATTTACGAGATTAGAGTTGGTTTCATGTGAGGATGGCAAAACGAGCAAAGGAATAACAAAACAAGATAAAATGTTACTTTAAACGGTGCGATAATAACCCACATAAAATGTTACTTTAAACAGTGCAATAATAACCCACATAAAATGTTACTTTAAACAGTGCGATAATAACCCCCATAAAATGTTACTTTAAACAGTGCGATAATAACCCCCATAAAATGTTACTTTAAACAGTGCAATAATAACCCACATAAAATGTTACTTTAAACAGTGTGATAATAACCCCCATAAAATGTTACTTTAAACAGTGCGATAATAACCCCCATAAAATGTTACTTGAAACAGTGCGATAACAACCCCCATAAAATGTTACTTTAAACAGTGCAATAATAACCCCCATAAAATGTTACTTGAAACAGTGCGATAACAACCCCCATAAAATGTTACTTTAAACAGTGTGATAATAACCCCCATAAAATGTTACTTTAAACAGTGTGATAATAACCCCCATAAAATGTTACTTTAAACAGTGCGGTATTAACCCCCTCACCACCTTAGAACTTGTGCTTACGTCACTTCAAATGAAAACAACGGATGAAAAATGTGTTTTATCTTCTATTTTTATCTTCAGTGGCCACTTTTAAAAGGTCGTTAATTGAACGTAATTTGCTTTCTGTAATAGTATAGCCTTTTGTGATTGCATACGCAACAAGATTGTTTTTTTTTAAGGTCTAGGTTTACAACCTGATGGCCTTAGACATACTAATTAACCTGTCTCTATGGTTAACAAAATGAAATGGAACAGGGTCCCCATCAGTTCTGAATCACTGGTACCGACGTCACCAATCAGCTATGAGTAGTTCACCCCTTACATTTAGTTCACTCTCGAGCCCTGTTTTCATATCTCATATGCAAACCTCATATATCAGTACCCCATATGTTCGTTATCTATACCTCGAGACAGGAATGCCATAACACTGTAAGGGTTAGCTGCCAAAAATAGCTGGTATCTTTTACACGGAAGTAAGTTAGACAAAACAAGCAGGAAAGAAATGTTAAGAGTGTATCAAATATAACATATACGCTAAAACAGGAACATTGTTTACTATATATTAATATGATATAATGGATGACTGAAACAGAGAGAATGTGTGTGTGTGTGTGTGTGTGTGAGAGAGAGAGAGAGAGAGAGAGAAATATAGTAAGGCGTTCAATCGATCTAGCATATTCTGAGATCTAGGACACTAGGATCATAAACAAAGAAAATTCGCAAGACCTACAAATATCACAGTTGAAGGAATACATCTGGAGACAGTTCAGAGCTACAAATACCTTGGACATATTATAACCATTGATGGAAAATGTAAAATTGAAATAAACAAATGAATAGGTATGGCAAAAAGTAATTTTAATGCCATGAAAAATATACTAACAACAAAACAAACAACAGCAGGGCTGAAATTAAGAATAGCAAAATGTTACATCTTTTCAATATTCCTGTGTGGTGCAGAAACAAGGACAATAGGCAAGAAAACAGAACAGAAAATTGAAGCCTTTGAAATGTGGATTTATAGAAGAATAGGTCGAATTGGATGGAAAGAAAAGAAAACAAACGATGAAGTTTTAAAACAATTCAAAATAAAAAGCGAACTACTAAATACAATTAAGACAAGACATATGACATTTTTGGGACACGTTAAAAGACACAACAGCCTACTAAAAGTAATATTGGAAGGGAAAATACAAGGTAAAAGAGGCAGACCAAGACTAACATGGACGAGTAACATCAAAAGATGCATCATCAAAGCAAGAAACAGAGTAGAATGGCGATCCATGGTAGCAACCTTCGTTGCGGAGAGGACTCGATGATGATGAGGACACTGGAGGGAAACACATTCCATCTCTCTCACATTAGATTCTAACCGAGTATTTTAAAGGACAAAGCAAATACCGTACCGCAGTGCTGCGTCTACTATCTATGTTTTCAATAATTAGCCTTGGTTTGCAAGCTGTTGCTTTTGTTGTTGCACCGAGGTATAAGTTATTATAACCGCCTTGACTTTTCTGGTAGTGCCATTTAAATTGTTGTCATCTAGAATTAATTAATGACCCCCTGATTCCGTTTGTTCACCTTTTCCTGACTCGTCCACGTAGACGGATATTTTCATGTGGAATACTCGTGCTGCTTGGTGACTATATTATTTGTAGTCAGATGTCTCCCCTCCCCCATGATTTGTTTGCGCATTTGCTATGTACTCGAATGTCATTTGACTGTTTGTTTTGCCTGTTCAGGGAGGATAGTCCATAAATGACAATGGTAGCCTATTGTAAGTCAACGCAATGCATCAATTTCTGATCCGTAAGTCAACACAATGCATCAATTTCTGATCCGTAAGTCAACACAATGCATCAATTTCTGATTGTAAGTCAACACAATGCATCAATCAATTTCTGAGAAAACTATGGAGATGTGTAAAACGTGCTATATTTCTAAAGTGAGAAGAGCTTACATGTTACATGATCTACTGGATAAAATTTGGGAGGGGGAAGAAATACCTAAAGACTGGAGAGAAAGTTATATGATTAAACTACCAAAGAAAGGAAGTTTACAGGAGTGAACAAATTATAGGGGAATTATGCTACTATCAGTGCCAGGAAAAATATTAGGCAGAATCATTCTGGAGAGACTAAAAGAGGCTATAGAGAAACACTTGAGAGATGAACAAGCAGGTTTTAGGAAGAACAGATCATGTGCTGATCAAATAACTACTCTACGTATAATAGTTGAACAAAGTTTAGAACTAAAATCCCCACTTTATATTGGATTCATAGATTACGAAAAGGCATTTGATAGTTTAGACAGAAGAATGCTTTGGAAGTTGCTGAGTCATTACGGAATCCCCATAAAGTTTATTAACCTGATAAAAACAATGTATGAAGGAACAAAATGTAGTGTGGTGCATGAAGGACAGCTTACAGAAACATTTGAAATAAGAACAGGAGTAAGGCAAGGATGCCTTCTGTCTCCATTTCTCTTTCTACTGGCCATAGATTGGATTATGAAAATAAATCAAAACAACAGAAATGGGATCCAGTGGTCACTGACCAAACAACTTGATGATTTAGACTTTGCTGATGACATAGCTCTCCTATCACACAGCCATCAACAGATGCAGGATAAAGTGAGTATATTAGATGAGTGATCACAACAGCTAGGACTAAAGATTAATAGAGATAAGACCAACTTTATGAGAATTAATGCAGTTGGCAATAACTAAATAAAACTAGGAGAAATACCTCTACTAGACGTACAATCTTACATATATCTGGGCAGTAATATAGATAAAGAGGGAGGAACAGAAAATGATACCAAAATAAGGATATCAAAAGCAAGAGGAGTTTTCATTGCACTGGGAAACATGGAAATCCAAAGAAATTAGGCTAAATACAAAAATAAAAATGTTCAACTCAAATATTAAGTCGGTCCTATTATATGGCTGTGAAACATGGAGAATAACAAAATTGACAATCACGAAGGTACAGACTTTCATTAATGGATGCTTGCGCAGAATTACGGGATGGAAATGGCAGGACAAAGTCACTAACATGGAATTATGGAAATGTACCGGTCAAATACCAGTGGATAAAGAGATACAGCGAAGACGATGGCGCTGGATAGGACACACACTACGGAAGCCAAATGAGAGTATTACACAACATGCCCTTTTTTGGAATCCCCAGGGGAAAAGACAAAGAGGAAGACCAAGGAATTCTTGGAGAAGACAGATCGAAGCAGAGATGAAGATGATGGGGAGACATGAAATGATCTTAAAAGAATTGCAAAAAACAGAACGACTTGGAAAGTGTTTGTTGAAGACCTATGCTCCACTGGGAGCTAAAGGTAGAAGAGAGAAGAGATGGAATAATGTAAGAAGATGCTTGATGAGCATATTTGTAATCCTGGCTTGACCCTAGTGCAAAAATCACCCAGAGAGCGACTGTAAGCAATTGATCAGCTTATGGCAGAAATGACAAAAGGTACAACACATTGATTATGCTTCATTGGCTATGATTTTCTACAAATGCCTACGATTTGGGTAATGGAAAAAAGATCGTTTGTAACTTAATAAATTCAATAAACATATGATAAGTTCACAGAGTTGAGTGATCAAACTAGGATCGTCAAAAGAAATCGCTTTCGGTGTCACTTGGTGTTGTATAAAAGAAATCAGTCCTGATGAACAGATCTTTCGCTCTGTTCCTCCCCATATGTCTCTCCTCTGCAAGATACTTTGACTAATTTTTCCCCGATTTTCGGAACAATTTTAACTATCATTGTTTCAATGGCCAATCGTGGAAGAGGTTTATCGGAACTGTTAATCAAAACGTAAAAGACAAAGAAAAATACGCTAAGCTGAGATAGTGTAACTGAGAGACTTCACTTCTCTTATGACACAATCTGCCATAGCTAGAATCAGACGTTTAAGAATAAATATATGCATATACCAGCAACACATGTATTTTACATTTATCACAATAAAGAAAATTATCTTTGGAGCCGCGATAGTTCAGTGGTTAATGAACTGGACTATAAATGACAATTAGGTCGGGTTCGATCCAGATAGACGGCTTCCGGGTTCACCCAGTCTCTAGTAGATACCTGATTCTTTTCTGGGAGAGTAAAGCGACACGGGCGTAATACCGACCACATTACGCCATAAATCATGTACAGAAGGTCTATAATAATTATGTATCCTAACACAATATTCCCTATACGTCACTTGGCGTGACGGGGCACTTTAATTTGTTTTTTTTTTTTTGGGGGGGGGGGGGTTGTTTTTACAACAAAATACATGTTAACTGAAGGTTTTCTTCCTCTTTCCTTCCCCATTTGCCTTTCAGCGTCAAGGGGAGATATAATTTGCGGTCTTTTGCTCTTCTGTTCGCCTCTGCTGCTGTTATGTTTCCTAGTGCTTCTAATATTCCATCGATCCATCTTTTTCGTGGTCGACCCTTGGCTCTGTTGTTCTCACAACGTTTGCTGAAGGCTCGTTGTGTTGTATTTTGATCTTTCTGCCTTGTCACGTGGCCAAACCATTGTATCTGTTGTTTCCTTATATATTCTATGGCGGGGGCTATTCCTAGTTTTTTTCTCAATTCTTCATTTCTGATCTAATCTATCAGACTGTTTCCTGTCGTTCGTCTAACACATTTCATCTCAGTAGAGGTTATTGTTTTTTTAAAAGAAGGTAACGGATTCAATGCCAGGTTGGTTGAAAAGTACCCGGAATGTTCGAAAGGCCATCAGGTTATGGGCCTAATATTTGCATTTACCCAGGCCTTGGTAACCTACCACTGCCTTCTTTCTTGTCTCTTACTCACTGCTACCGACAAGGTGTCGTGGTTTATATCATTTGTCGTTCTTGAGCTGATCGAACTGTCTGAATTAGTGATTTTCCTTTGTTGTTACATGTCTATATCACTGCATCTATCGATCTGCTTCTGGGTCTTCCTCTTGGTCTTTTTCCATGCATTCTCGAGAAGACCGCAATTGATGGTGATTGGTGAGGATTCATTCTGACCAGGTGGCCAAACCATTTAAGTTGTTGTTCTATATATCCTTGGCAGGGTTTTAATCCTACCATTTTTCTTATGCTTTCATTTGGTATTCTATCTCTTCTTGTGTTGTTTGTTACTTTTCTCAAGCATCGCATCTCACATGTATTCTATCTATCCATCTATTATCCTTTCGAGCCGAAGACGGCACATAGGGCAAAACCACAATCTCAAAAACAGAAATCTTGCGTGCCAAAATGGCACATATTGCGGAGATCACTGTTTCTAAAATCTATGGCTCTGTTTCCATAACAACACTTTTTACAATGACATCTTGTCAAGCCATCGATCAGCCTCCTTAGTCGCCTATTACGACATGCCTGGAAGGTCACAGTGTCACTATTCACGAGTCCGACGGATCTGCACAAATTCTGCAGCGTCACGGGTTAGCAATTTCAGATACAAAACATAGCCCAGGATTAAAAGAAACCTTTCAGTTTCCCACGTACATGTGAATAATATTAAAAGTAAGTTTATTTTATACAGAAAACAATGTGTACATGATTTATATCCAGATAACGATAGAGATCATTTTCAGTAGAGCTCTCAGTTCGACACAAACTGGTCATCAATAGATTACTACCCTAGTAGCAAATAATCATGTCGGTCCATCAGGTTCTTGACACCCTGAGAGGGCGGGCCAACGTGGGTAATGGCTCCCAGGCGTCGGCCTCCTGCTGCATTCTGAGCCCCATAGAATACAAGCCGAGTAAGGGTGAAGTAATTCAGACTTGAAGACATACAAATACAAACAATCCGGTGACATACTTTAATGTCACAGAACCGTGAGTTATTCAATTTAGCGTAACCGGCCACAGTATTTGGACGAGACGGGACCACTGCCCTTTCTCTTAGTTATCTACCTTCCTCATCTCATTCGACCAGAAACCATTATTTTTCAGGTGGTTCAATTGAGAACGTTAAGCTTGAACTGGAACCCACAATCTCTTCATGGCCAAGCTAGCACGATTCTATTGGCTCTCTTTTAAAGCATGTGCAATATATTTTGAGATTGTATTATGGTTGTCTTTTCTCTCACAACAATCGTTCTGCGTCACTGACTTGTCAGTTCATTAAACAGTGTCTGTTTAATCGAGTGAAAGTTATTCGCACTTGGAAAAGAAACAGGTAAGGTAAAGTACGAGACTTGAATCGGCATTTTCATTCGTTTGCAGTGATAGCGGGGCCTTCGTTTAACTATAACTTGAACCGGCGTCTTAGCACGCGGGTTTTCACCCATTTGTGCTCCTCTGCCTATCCAGAAGTGTTCAGAGACTTCTGGGCAGTGTTGCTTCAAGTATCGAAACTAACGATGCGCGGAGGCATTCTTCACCTTCCCAGAGTAATACCCTGGTACCCGTTTCTGCCAGCGGCTGGGTCGACCGCGGGAGTATTTTTTATCTCAATCACATGTACAACTTACACTGCTTCTAGCGGGAATCGAACACGTGTTGTCGAAACATTGGTAGCACAGTCGGGTAGTTTTCCCAACCAGGCTACCGAGAGAAACAGATACTCATGTGATGAAAATGCCAGCGCTTTAAGACTGCTCTTTACTCCCGCTATCAAATGTATTATTATTTTTTTAACGGCGTAGTGTGTGTTGTGGAGGGAGATATTATTTGAAGATTCAGTGATTTATTCATCATCATCAACAAGTGCCATGCCCGCTGGCGTAGGTTATCATATATCTCTCTACAGGAGAGGAGGAGAACGTTTCATTTTTCTCTTTCACAGAGTGTGTACTTTCTTTATCAATCATCTCTGCCTCCTGGTGGGGGGGGGGGGTGGTTGTCTCTATGGAGTCATTGATTTTTTTTATTTTAGATTTCGTTCACCAGCTTTCACCTTTGGCGAAGTCCCTAGAGTCTATGAACTTAATTTTGCGTGTTAATCCGTTTTTCCCTGGCAACAGTGTGCACAGAGGTCCCTCGCCCACACCTCCGACAACCCTCACAGGCAGACAGCTTGGAATTCGGAGGAACTCATATTTTTTTTCCTTCGATGAGTAATTGGCGTTTCAAGCCGGGCTTCACTGCTCAGACCAAGGGTGGTTGCCTCAGAGAGAAATCACAAATAAAAATCCCAACTGGTGCAGCCGAGATTTGAACTCACAACCTCTCTGTCTCGAGACCGGAGTCTTGTCTCGAGACCAACCAGTCCCCCGGAGTCAGTGATGTCTTGATTTCCTTATCGTTAAAATCGTCCCTTTCTGATAATTACATAAACTATACTTTCCAGTATTGTACTTTCAAGATCAAAATACTCTCGCATGTCACTGTTATATTCCTAGTTACATTAGCGATTTTCACTTTTAAATATTTTTGTTGAATCTTTGGTGCCTTCAGTACATGTGGCAGGATTCTTCTGAAGCTCTTCATGTAGTCGGTTTTATTAGTTGCTTGAGTTAGTGTTGTGTTTTGGTTTTGACATAATGATACTATGCAATATAAGAAGGTAGTTTGACATTCCTTGTCTTCTTGGCAGTGACTGTACTAGTCGAAGATCGCAGCCATTGTGTGTATACAGAGAAAATACTAGATAGCTTAATGACATGGCATGGAAAACAGTCAACAATAGAACTGATACGATGCACTTTGGATAGAGGATTATGGAAGGAAATGATCGCCTACGCCAACCGGTATGGCACATGATGATGATGAGTTAGTGTCCAGGTCTCACATTCGTAAGTTGTAGTTAGAAAGATACTTGTCCTCAGCAGCCTCAACTTGATATATTGATATTGTTGTTTTGTGAAGGAGAATGTATGTGTGCTTGTTTGTGTGAGACAGTTGCCAATATCTTCTTTTTCTGTATTAAGCAGTCTCCGTTGTTGATGGTAATCCTCGATGGTTGAAATTGTTCTCAGTCTGCAGCACATACCAGAAAAACACATAGACGACAACTAAACACAGACCTCCTGATCTCACATATACACAGATGGCTGTGCTATAAACGCCACCAGAAATGGAGGAGGCGTGTTCTTGAGGCTGAATAACCAGGAAGAGATCACCAAGTCAATAGCTACTGGGAAATTATCAAACAGTAAGGTAGAAACTGAAGCCCTCGAAAATGCTGAAAACTCGCTATCCAATACAAAAATAACGTGCACAAGAAATTGATGATACTGACTGATGCACTGTCAGTTCTCTAAAATAACACAGGAACCGTGAGCTAGATGACTTGAGAACAACCCTAGACCAATTGTGCAATAACTTCCTGAAAGTGGTCATCATGTGGATACCATCACACTGTAATATACAAGAAAACAAATGCGCAGACAAACTAGCTAAAGAGGGAGGGAGATTATCAGAGAGAAAGAACCATCTGATCAAGTCTGATGAAACCATCATCAAAGGCCAGTATCTTGAAAAATTGAAACAAAAATACCCAAAGTATAACCAGAGGGTGGATACCGCGAACTATCACGGAGGGATCATACTTCACCTATGCACTGGCCACAACAGAATGAGAAACCACATGTTCATCAAACTCAAAAAAAGAACTACATGCCCATGACACTGTACCCTGGATAACATGACAACAAAATACGTTCTACAGGACTGCCCCCCCCCCCCCAGTTGACAGGCATGAGGAGGACAATATGGCCCACTCCCACCTCCCTGGAAGGGATTACAAGGTTCTCCCTTAACAAATATATCGTTAAAAGGGAAACACCGGGGGTACGAATGGGAGCTAATGAGGTGAGCAGGGACAGGTTGATGACGTACCACGGAGTTAAGTTTGATCGCAGCTTGTGTTTTTAGGACCGCCTCGACCATGTGATAACAACATTCCGCAAAGGATTAACTGCCTTGAAGGTCATGGCAGCTGTCAACATCAAGCAGAGGCTACTCACCCTTCTGTTCTATGGCCTTGTCCTCGCACCAATCGAGTATGCTCTAGCTATCCGTACTGTCAGTATGACGCAAATTGACAAGCTGGAGAAAATACAGAATGAAGTGATGCGCATTATCTTAGGGTGTACGAGGGACACTCCCTGTGTAGCAATGAGGTATCTTCTTGACTTTCCAACCATGGATGACAGGATCAAGATCTGGAGGGCACGAGCATACTTGAAGATAAGTGCAGATAAAGAACATCCATTGCACCACAAACTCAACACAGGGAAAGGTGTCATGCTAAAGAGAGGCGAATTATGTGTGAATCGTCCAGATGATGCCATCAAACAGGTCTGTGGTCTTAAAAATGTCAACTCTGGCGAGGAGTGGATACCGGCGCCTACGTCATTTAGGGGTACATTCTCGTGTATTGTCACACACGACATGACATGTAGGGAACAGGACTCAGTCGTGGTCAATGCGGAGGTCAACGATGTTATCTGGGACAACACTGATGAGAAATATGCAGCCATCTATACAGACGAATCTGTAATACGACACCAAAGGATACATGGGCATTTACAGCACGCTCGGCAGGCAGAATAGTCAAGGACGACAGTGGTGCATACGTTATGCCCACAAGTAGCACGAAGATGGAGATGATGGCAGTGACCAGGGCATTCATATGGTTAGTCACAAGACTGCGGGACTTGCTGAGGAGGGAATCTAAGAAACTATGGACAATTTCGGAGTGCAATGAAGATGACCCGTACATAACTCAACAATATGTTATTTTTTAAAATTATTGCTTTCAGATCCTTGCCATCGATGTTTAGTTTCTAAAGCACATTGATTATTTCCACATGCTTTACTTTGTCAATTACTTTCGTGTAATTTTTGACCCACGTGTAGACATCTTTCTTTACCTTTCTAGCTCTTTCTGTCAGTGTTCTCAGGATGTATATTGTCTTTTTGGTGCCCCTTCCTTTCACAAAACACAGTTTCCCTCACTTATTTCCGGTTTTATTTGGTTCCTTACACATATCATGATGATTTTTAATTTAATAAACAAATGGCTGATAGTCAGTACTGACCTTTTAACACTCCCGGTTATCAGCTGGGATAACTGCTCAGTCATCTTTAAGAAGAGGTCAAGGATATTCACACTATTGTTCTGTTTCTGGTCGTTTAAACACATTTCACATTTGTCGTCATAAAAGAACCTTCAACTTGTACTACGATTATCATTTTAACCGTAGAAGTGGAACAAAAGAAGAAAAGGTCAGTCAGCATAAGGTCTGGAAAGTCGGTTATTCTCGCTCTCGAACAAGAATATGATTTTGGTGGGAATTCCCTGCCTTGCTTTGATTAATCGAAATCTGTAGCATAAGGCTAGTTTCCGTGACTCCAGCTAGGGATTGATGAAGCTGTCTGTGAAAGATTATTAGAGCAGCTTTGATGTTCACTTCTAATCCATTCTGTGAGAATCTCTAGCCTGATTATACATCATGAAAGCTTGCCACAGAAACCGCACAATCAGGATTCATATATATTGATCGCTAGTTTATTAGATCTTTTTACCACGTTTCTGTTACGTAATCTTAAAGCTTTACATACAAAACTATATTTCGATCTATATTTCGTTTGCCTGAAGTATTGTCTATATCTGCAATGTCGTTTCTTTGTAAATTTTACTGTCTTTTGTAATTCTTGCAGCGGTCCATATAGTTTTGTCTGTAGTGTTGTATCTGTGGGCCAATGGATTTTCCTCAGTTAACTATATTCGGTGCAGTCTTGAAGTATGTGTTCAGCAGTCTGGGGCGTCTGTCCACATTACATGTAGTCGAGTTGCCGATCTTGAATTGTGTATACATGTGACTGTGGAGTCGATTGTGTCCTGTTCTGAGGCGTATAATGATAACTTGTTCACATCTATTCATATTATGAAAGGCATCCTTATTAGGGGCTTGTGGTCTCTTGAACAATATTTTGATATGTTCTGTTTTATTATTTTTTTTAACCACATGCGCCAATATGTATGTAGTTTTTTTTTTTTTAATGACTCTTTCTTCTTCGCCTTCTCTTGATCACAATGAAAGTAGTCCGTGATCTACACAACTTGTCTGTATGACTGTAATCAATCTCTTCTGCTTCACAAGATTTATCGCCTTCCTTTTATGTGTCACTGGTTTGGCACAAACTTCTTCTTCATTTCTATTGTCATCCGATAGCTTCTTATTGAATTACCGTATTCACACCTTCCCATTGGAACTCAAAGTCTGTAGTTTCATGTTTTAATGATCTTTTTAGTTTTGTGGACAGTTGGAAGCAGACTGTTGTCAATCTGTGGAATCAGAATATATTTCCACGAGCAGTTTCTCCTGTTTCTTTTTGCCAAAGTTAAAAATATAAAAATAATTGATGAACATGACAAACTTATGATGTAGAGTCTCATATATTATTTTAACTGTAACTTCATTTCATTTTAAAGTCAATTGTCAATATATCGTCATTTATCATGTTTGCGATAAAACAACAGAAATGATAAATAGCTGCCGAAATCGAAAGTTGTGGAGAGACATGATCACCTACGCCACTAGACCCGGTAATTGATGATGATGATGTTAAATTTACATGTTTTATTACGTCCTTGATTTATTTTTTTTTGGAGGGGGAGGGAATTGGTTGGACTAGAGATACGACCTCAGCCTCTCGATAGTAGGGTCCCAGGTTCCAATCTAACCTCAGACTGTTGACAATTTTCACTTCGAGTCCGTGGTATCCTTGTGGCATTAGCCTTGCTGATCTTTGCATAGCCAGACCCAAATGCCTAACGCCCACAAGTAACGGCGAACAACGTGAGGTCCCGTGTGCATTCACGCACGTTAAAGAACGCTTGACAATTCAAAGTGGAAAAGAATAGGTCTACGATGGCTGCTGACCAGCACAATTGTTAAAGAAACTGCTCATGCCGAAGACAGAAGTGTCGAAACGAGAGGCGCAGAATCCGCGGCTTTGGCGTAAATTTGCGATTCAATGTATCCTCGCCAACATAACGGGTTAACGCTAAGAGGTAGTAGAAAAACGCCTTTGATATTATTCTACAACGAACAATATATAATTCTTGATACTTTTTGTTGGATTGATTTTATGTGCGGGTTTTAGTTATCTTGTTTTGATATAGCAGCACTGGAACTACCAGTTCATCCTTCATTCAGCCCCCTCTCTCCAACTGTTTTCCTTTTTTCCTGTCTATATTTAATATACCTGCTAATTGTTTCGTCGTTTAGAGCAATATATGATATCTGAACCTTTCTTCCAAAAATATTCGACTTCAGAATGGTAGTTTTCAAGTGCTGTGGTTTACTTTTCCGTTTCGATAACTCCTAGTCTAGCAAAACTGACTATTCTGTTTCTAGACTGACCGAGGATATTGATCAATGCTGGTTCACTGATCGTGACGCGAGCAGTCAGCTAGGAGTCACAGGCCAACCGTTGTAGTTTCGTCTTATGCTGAAAATTACAGATTGGAAAAAAAAAATTGTGTCAGGAGGAATCTGCGTCAATTGTGGAAGAAGACTTCCTTTCCTTTCCTTTCCTTTCCTTTCCTTTCCTTTCCTTTCCTTTCCTTTCCTTTCCTTCCTTCCTTGAGTGTTACTGCATCATGTTTCTTTACCCTAACGTTGTCTCTTGTATGTAATCTCAACACAGTGCCCGAACACCGGAATACCGACGAGAATGTCTAAAAAAAAAAAAAAAAAAAAAAAAAAAAACGAGAATGTCTGATGTAAAAGAATCTTGTAACTCTCATGTCGTAGAACAGTGAAGTTTTTAGTTTCATCGTTCTAAGTTAATCGAATAGCAAAGCAAGCCCTCATATGGGAAACAACAGGTAAAAGAAAAAGAGGAAGACCCAGGGAGACACTGAGAAGAACATTGATGAGAGAGGCAAGAGCAGCAGGAATCGGCTCCCTCAATGAGATAGAACTGCTTGCACAGAACAGAGACAGATGGCGAGATTTGATAAAATATCTTTAAAAGAAAACTGCTAGAACAAAAATTCATATAGGTGAAGGTGTATCTTGGTCTACGCCCTATGGGCCGGTTACGGCTCGAAAGGTCAATAGATAGATAGATAGAAGTCACAACATTTGAACACCAATGACCAATGCTCTTTCTTCGTTTCATTACATCGCTCAAAGTAGTGACTCTGGTACTACTCGTTCCTCTATCTATTTGTTACTAACACATTTCTTTCTAATAACAGAGAGAGAGAGCTAGTGTCGGTTTTAAATAAATTTAGTTTTAACAGATATACTGTGTTTGTTTAACATTATTTGATGCTAACAAAATTGCTTCACCGTAAAGTGTCATTTTATTAATAGTTGCACTGTTTCTTTACTGCTCAGTAATGGTTTATTTTTTATTAACAAATCTGCTTTTATCCTGCAGAGTGTCTATTTATTGACTGCCTAAAAAATCTATACTGTAGTTGAGTATTTGTTTGTTTTTTATCAACAAACATTTGTTTTCTGTATAATATTGTCAAGAAATATATTTTCACCTTGATAATGTTTGTTTCAAAGTCATTAAATGTGTGTTAAATGTAGAATACATATTCGTTGTTATTTTGCCGTCTGTGTCGATTCGATCTGAATGGTGGACTCGAAGATTTCAAGTCTGGTGTTTGCTGGCTTGTATGCACTTGGCTTGAAGGGATTTCATGATTTTGGAGTAAATGTAAAAAAAATGTTTTAGATGGAAAAACTATTCAGTTTCTCACGGTTGTATGCCCAGGTGAGGACAACAACAATCCTAAAGTTGTAGGTCCAGATGAGGACAATGACAATCCCAAAGTTGTTGTCCCAGGTGAGGATAACAACAATCCCAAAGTTGTTGTCCCAGGTGAGGATAACAACAATCCTAAAGTTGTTGTCCCAGGTGAGGATAACAACAATCCTAAAGTTGTTGTCCCAGGTGAGGATAACAGCAATCACAAAGTTGTTGTCCCAGGTGAGGATAACAGCAATCCCAAAGTTGTTGTCCCAGGTGAGGATAACAACAATCCCAAAGTTGTTGTCCCAGGTGAGGATAACAAAAATCCCAAAGTTGTTGGCCCAGGTGAGGACAACAACAATCCCACAGTTGTAGGCCCAGGTGAGGACAACAACAATCCCAAAGTTGTAGACCCAGGTGAGGACAACAACAATCCCAAAGTTGTAGGCCCTGGTGAGGACAACAACAATCCAAAAGTTATAGGTCGAGGTGAGGACAACAACAATCTCAAAGTTGTATGTCCAGGTGAGGACAACAACAATCCCAATTTGTAGGCCCAGGTGAGGACAACAACAATCCCAGAGTTATAGGTCGAGGTGAGGACAACAACAATCTCAAAGTTGTAGGTCCAGGTGAGGACAACAACAATCCCAAAGTTGTAGGCCCAGGTGAGGACAAAAACAATCCCAAATTTGTAATCCTAGGTGAGGACAACAACAATCCCAAAGTTATAGGTCCAGGTGAGGACAACAACAATCCCAAAGTTGTAGGTCCAGGTGAGGACAATAACAATCCCAAAGTTGTATGTCCAGGTGAGGACAACAACAATCCCAAAGTTATAGGTCTAGGTGAGGACAACAACAATCCCAAATTTGTAGGTCTAAGTGAGGACAACAACAATCCCAAATTTGTAGGTCTAAGTGAGGACAACGACCATCCCGAAACTGTTGCAGGCCCAGGTGAGGATAACAACCGTCCGAAAGTTGTTATAAGCCCAGGTGAGGACAACAATCATCTTAAAGGTGTTATTGTTATGTTCATCTTAATTATCTTATAGTTGGTTATAAAGTTGTTACGTCGTAAGTAGCAAATATGCAAAGAAACAGAATTACTTCCACATGAGCCTGTTTTCCCAAAGTCGTGTTAGTACCCATATTTTCAAGGGCAAAAGGCACATTCTACGTACGATGTGGTCAGTATCACTCCAAACCGCTCCACATTCATAGAAATATATGTAGTGTCAATTTTGGGAATATGGGTGGGTGTCAGTCTTAAAAAACAAAAGATACCACATTTGGGAACTGAATTCTGACCGATGTCGTCACAGTCGCTTGATAGTGATAGGGCAAAAAGTGTAAAATATTGAAATTCTCATGAAAAACAACCTTCTAGGTATCTGCTTGTGTAAAATAATAAAACCCAGATAAAATGGTCTGAGCTAGTTTCCATATGCCTAATGGACTCATTCTTGAATGTAGCTTTGTACAAGCGCTCAACAAGTGCGTCTAACCAGTGAATGTCAGATAAAGTACAATACTTTCTCTTGGTGTCTAGAAACAGTTTAGGTATGGACATCACATTCTGGTAACTCTGTATGTGGCGTGTCCTCTTTATGGGGCATGTTCAACAAGTGTAAGCAGATAATATATAACAATTGAACATTACAATCGCGCACATTGGAAATGTGTACAGATACAAAGCTGAAGCTGTTGCTATAATCACTAGCAGTTGACCGTTTTCACTCTCTGTTCGCTATTAACTGTTTTCTCACGTCAAGAAAAAACATTTACTGTAGAGCTCTTTGGCCCTTAGTTCTGTATTTGTATCTAATCTAAAGTATCTGCCTCTAGAATTACCTTTTTTATAATAGATGTTTCATTGATATACATAAATGCTGCGTCACATGTTTTGTGCCAGTTTATTCTTCTATCCATCTCTTGAAATGTTTCAGTGGAAAGGGAAATAACGGAGAAGCTAACTTCATATGATTTGTACAGATACCCCACTCACTTCCAAACTTTGTACATTACTCTCACTACAAAATGATAATTGTTGTTACTAATAAGTGATCTTATTGCCATAGAGTTGACGCAAGGTAGGATTCACTTTGAAATATACATTGCACAAATCTACAAATGACATGAGAATTACCATTATAACGTATTTTCTAGAAAAGCGACCAACAGTATGACAATAATTTACCCACTCTTATTCGTGTATTTGTACATGTGTGAGTGTATAAATGATCTTGCCTGTTGGATGTTAGGATATATTCACTTTGTTCCGTTTCTCAGGCAGTTAACCTATATATTTTATTTCATTGTGATTTTACTTTACTTTGACATTTGCCCGTGATATAAACCCTGGTCTTGTGTGGATAGATTTTATCTTCTTAAATTGCTTATTAAAATTAACTCTCTTGTGTGGATAGATAGAGTGAGTAATTATAAGAGAGGAATAGACATGACAACGAAAGAGATAGAAATGAGAAAGTTATAATAGAATGTTACCTTTAAAAGATATGATACACAAAGAAAGACACAAATAATTTAGCGTCCAAATTGTTTCTTCACAAACTCCTCAAAGTTAAATCCCTGTGATATCCCTGCTAATGTTTTTAACCACCACACAATCACTGATTTGTCGGGCTCCCGTAAACACCTTCCCGGAGTCACACGAAGATCGACTTAAGCGGACTTAAGCGGTGTATGAAAAATTCCGTAGTGCAAGTTAAATCCCACAGATATTTGTTTTAGCAGTGAGCGGATTTCTTTGTTCCTGGTTGGTGACTGTTTCAGTTCCATGTTTTTTCGTTTCATCTTTGCGATAAAAAGTTGATTCTTATTAATTACTGAAATATTAATTCATATTAAAGATGCCGCTAATCTTGAGTAATTATCTCATATCTGTGATAAGTAAACATTTACTTTGCATTAATAACGTGTCTTTCGCTTTAATTACTAATGCTGCTCTTGTAAATATTAAATGATATCTTATTTTTAACAGCTTATATGTTTTCTTTCTTCTAGAACAAACATGTCTCTTCTCTTTAAAAACTAACATGTCTCTTCCCTTTAACAACTAACATGTCTCTTCTCTTTAACGACTAGCATGTCTCTTCTCTTTTACAATTAACATGCCTCTTCTCTTTAATAACTAACATGTCTCTTCTCTTTAAAAACTAAAATGTCTCTTCTCTTTAACAACTAGCATGTCTCTTCTCTTTAATAACTAACATGACTCTTCTCTTTAACAAGTAACATGTCTCTTCTCTTTAACAACTAACATGTTTCTTCTCAGTAGCAACTAACATCTTTTTTTCTCGTTAACAACTAACGTTTCTTCTCAGTAGCAACTAACATGTTTCTTCTCTGTAACAACTAACATATCTCATCTCTGTGACAACTAACATGTCTCTTCTCTTTAACAACTAACATATCTCAACTCTGTAACAACTAACATGTTTCTTCTCTGTAACAACTAACATGTTTCAACTATGTAACAACTAACATGTCTCAACTCTGTGACAACTAACATGTCTCAACTCTGTGACAACTAACATGTCTCAACTCTGTAACAACTAACATGTCTCAACTCTGTGACAACTAACATGTCTCAACTCTGTAACAACTAACATGTCTCAACTCTGTAACAACTAACATGTCTCAACTCTGTAACAACTAACATGTTTCAACTCTGCAACAACTAACATGTCTCAACTATGTAACAACTAACATGTCTCAACTCTGTGGAAACTAACTTGTCTCAACTCTGTAACAACTAACATCTCTCAACTCTGTAACAACTAACATGTCTCAACTCTGTAAAAACTAACATGTCTCAACTCTGTGACAACTAACATGTCTCAACTCTGTAACAACTAACATGTCTCAACTCTATAACAACTAACATGTCTCAACTCTGTAACAACTAACATGTCTCAACTCTGTAACAACTAACATGTCTCAACTCTGTAACAACTAACATCTCTCAACTCTGTAACAACTAACATGTCTCAACTCTGTAACAACTAACATCTCTCAACGCTGTAACAACTAACATGTCTCAACTCTGTAACAACTAACATCTCTCAACTCTGTAACAACTAACATGTCTCAACTCTGTAACAACTAACATCTCTCAACTCTGTAACAACTAATATGTCTCAACTCTGTAACAACTAACATCTCTTAAGTCTGTAACAACTAACATGTCTCAACTCTGTAACAACTAACATGTCTCAACTCTGTAACAACTAACATGTCTCAACTCTGTAACAACTAACATGTCTCAACTCTGTAACAACCAATATGTCTATTTGTTCAAAAATCGAACAAGTCCTTTCTTTTATTTAAAAAAAAAAACTGTCACGTCTGTTTTGTTCAACAACAAACTCTAACGTCACCAAAACAAAAAACTGTTTCATCACTAATACAACAAACTCTAACGTCACCAAAACAACAAACTGTTGCATCACTAATACAACAAACTCTAACGTCACCAAAACAACAAACTGTTGCATCACTAATACAACAAACTCTAACGTCACCAAAACAACAAACTGTTGCATCACTAATACAACAAACTCTAACGTCACCAAAACAACAAACTGTTGCATCACTAATACAACAAACTCTAACGTCACCAAAACAACAAACTGTTGCATCACTAATACAACACACCCTAACGTCACCAAAACAACAAACTGTTGCATCACTAATACAACACACCCTAACGTCACCAAAACAACAAACTGTTGCATCACTAATACAACAAACTCTAACGTCACCAAAACAACAAACTGTTGCATCACTAATACAACAAACTCTAACGTCACCAAAACAACAAACTGTTGCATCACTAATACAACACACCCTAACGTCACCAAAACAACAAACTGTTGCATCACTAATGCAACACACCCTAACGCCACCAAAACAACAAACTGTTGCATCACTAATACAACACACCCTAACGTCACCAAAACAACAAACTGTTGCATCACTAACACAACACACCCTAACGTCACCAAAACAACAAACTGTTGCATCACTAATACAACAAACTCTAACGTCACCAAAACAACAAACTGTTGCATCACTAATACAACAAACCTAACGTCACCAAAACAACAAACTGTTGCATCACTAATACAACACACCCTAACGTCACCAAAACAACAAACTGTTGCATCACTAATACAACAAACTCTAACGTCACCAAAACAACAAACTGTTGCATCACTAATACAACAAACTCTAACGTCACCAAAACAACAAACTGTTGCATCACTAATACAACAAACTCTAACGTCACCAAAACAACAAACTGTTGCATCACTAATACAAGACACCCTAACGTCACCAAAACAACAAACTGTTGCATCACTAATACAACAAACTCTAACGTCACCAAAACAACAAACTGTTGCATCACTAATACAACACACCCTAACGTCACCAAAACAACAAACTGTTGCATCACTAATACAACACACCCTAACGTCACCAAAACAACAAACTGTTGCATCACTAATACAACAAACTCTAACGTCACCAAAACAACAAACTGTTGCATCACTAATACAACACACCCTAACACCAAAACAACAAACTGTTGCATCACTAATGCAACAAACTCTAACGTCACCAAAACAACAAACTGTTGCATCACTAATACAACACACCCTAACGTCACCAAAACAACAAACTGTTGCATCACTAATGCAACACACCCTAACGTCACCAAAACAACAAACTGTTGCATCACTAATACAACAAACTCTAACGTCACCAAAACAACAAACTGTTGCATCACTAATACAACAAACTCTAACGTCACCAAAACGTTGCATCACTAATACAACAAACTCTAACGTCACTAAAACAACAAACTGTTGCATCACTAATACAACACACCCTAACGTCACCAAAACAACAAACTGTTGCATCACTAATACAACACACCCTAACGTCACCAAAACAACAAACTGTTGCATCACTAATACAACAAACTCTAACGTCACCAAAACAACAAACTGTTGCATCACTAATACAACAAACTCTAACGTCACCAAAACGTTGCATCACTAATACAACAAACTCTAACGTCACTAAAACAACAAACTGTTGCATCACTAATACAACACCCTAACGTCACCAAAACAACAAACTGTTGCATCACTAATACAACACACCCTAACGTCACCAAAACAACAAACTGTTGCATCACTAATACAACAAACTCTAACGTCACCAAAACAACAAACTGTTGCATCACTAATACAACACACCCTAACGTCACCAAAACAACAAACTGTTGCATCACTAATGCAACACACCCTAACGTCACCAAAACAACAAACTGTTGCATCACTAATACAACAAACTCTAACGTCACCAAAACAACAAACTGTTGCATCACTAATACAACAAACTCTAACGTCACCAAAACGTTGCATCACTAATACAACAAACTCTAACGTCACCAAAACAACAAACTGTTGCATCACTAATACAACAAACTCTAACGTCACCAAAACAACAAACTGTTGCTTCACTAATACAACACACCCTAACGTCACCAAAACAACAAACTGTTGCATCACTAATACAACAAACTCTAACGTCACTAAAACAACAAACTGTTGCATCACTAATACAACACACCCTAACGTCACCAAAACAACAAACTGTTGCATCACTAATACAACAAACTCTAACGTCACCAAAACAACAAACTGTTGCATCACTAATACAACAAACTCTAACGTCACCAAAACAACAAACTGTTGCATCACTAATACAACACACCCTAACGTCACCAAAACAACAAACTGTTGCATCACTAATGCAACACACCCTAACGTCACCAAAACAACAAACTGTTGCATCACTAATACAACAAACTCTAACGTCACCAAAACAACAAACTGTTGCATCACTAATACAACAAACTCTAACGTCACCAAAACGTTGCATCACTAATACAACAAACTCTAACGTCACTAAAACAACAAACTGTTGCATCACTAATACAACACACCCTAACGTCACCAAAACAACAAACTGTTGCATCACTAATACAACACACCCTAACGTCACCAAAACAACAAACTGTTGCATCACTAATACAACAAACTCTAACGTCACCAAAACAACAAACTGTTGCATCACTAATACAACACACCCTAACGTCACCAAAACAACAAACTGTTGCATCACTAATGCAACACACCCTAACGTCACCAAAACAACAAACTGTTGCATCACTAATATAACACGCTCTTACATCACTAAAGCAACAGATGATTCGTTTTCTTATAGCGGATAAATCATAACCCATAACTGCAACAACTGAAAAACCGGTATGACTAACACATAATAGTTCTATCTACAGAAATAACAAACGAATCACTTCAGCTAACTATATAACATATATCTTATCACAATATGTAACATACTTCCTCTCTGTAACGATTAGCTTGTTTGTATCTGCTGTATTGGTTTTTCGCTGCTTTTATATTTTGACTTTGATATTACTTCATTTATTTTTTCGTTTAATTATTGGCTAGTCGTCCGTGAAAGGGCTGACAAATATGTAAGGATTTTTGCAGGACTTCCCTGGGAGAAATTTCAATTAGTGAAAAAGATTGGGATAATCTGTAGCAAGACCGTAGTACATAGAGAAGGGAAATAAGGAATGACACAATATCATTCTATGATAATATCACGTTAAAATCCAAAGACAAATGAGGCAAAAGAATAGAGGTGATGCCTGGTAATATAGAGGCACCTTATTTGTTTTGCTTCCGGTTCTGTCTATCCAATGTTGATAGAATAAGTCACCAAAGAGGGCAAATAGCAAAAAATCTGGCCTAAAATAGTAGCATTTGACAAAACTACTGCTAAACATTGATTGCTTGCTATCTGTCAAGACGCCAGTGGCTATATATTCAATAATGTATCATTCGATCAACTCCTTCGAAGATATTGAACAACTCATGTGGCGAGATACAATACGGCTCCTATGTAAGGTCTGATGCTTGTTAACAAAATTCGTCGGATACAAAAAGTTCACAATTTCCTTCAGCTTCAAAAGACCAATAGATAGATCAGTTAATATAATTTTTATATTTCCTTTCTATTTCTATCAAATGTTTCCCCCTTGTATTCCTATGTTAATTTTAGAAAGCATAAACGTAGACAGCAAAGATCTAAGAATAATAAAGAACATGTACTGGCAACAAACAGCGGCCATAAGAACTGGAAACCAATTGGAAATGTTTCAACAAATAAAACAGGGTGTTAGACAAGGTTGTGTGCTGTCACCAGATTTGTTTAATATTTATAGTGAGATTATTTTAAGATCCATAAGGGGCATGCCTGGAATAACAATTGGAGGTCATAATATAAATTATCTAAGATATGCTGATGATACAGTATTAATCGCTAAGAGTGAAAATGAGTTACAAGAAATGTTGGACATTATAGTGAAAGAAAGCAAAAATAAAGGACTCAGCCTTAATAGCAAAAAGACAGAAGTAATGGTAACAACAAAGAAAAAGACATCACCTCAGTGCAAAATAAAGACAAGTGGAACAATATTAAAACAGGTAAATAAATTTAAATACTTGGGAAATTTGTTAACCTCAGACGGAAGATGTACAAAAGAGGTGAGATGCAGAATGGCTCAGGCAAAAGCAGCTTTCCAGAAAATGAGGAAGATACTATGCAGTCCATTTTGACAATAGAAACAAGAAAAAGAGTTCTCAAATGTTATGTAGAGCCTATCTTAACATATGGATGTGAATCATGAACAATAGGACAACAAACAAGAAAATCGCTGGAGGCTGTAGAAATGTGGTTTTACAGAAGAATGTTGAGAATACCATTGACATCTAAGAAGAGTAATGTAAATGTTCTGTGAGAGGTCAAAGCAAAAGGAGAGCTAATTTACAATATTAGGAAGAAACAATCATAATTTTTGGCCATGTAATGAGAAGAGAACAAACTGGAATATATTGTAACAACTGGAAAAACTGAGGGACGAAGAGATAGAGGGAAACAACGAGAAAAGATACCAGACAGCTTTAAGAGAATGGCTTGGCAGAAAGTCAACAACATATCTGTCGAGATCGAAGGTTGTGGAGAGACATGATCACCTACGCCAGTAGGCCGGTACTTGATGATGATTGCTATGTTAGAAGCTATGATTGAGTATTATATTCTTTTCATGTTTTTGGCAATAATCATTATCTCACTATCAGCACACATCATTTACACTATAAATTATTACAAGATTACTTTAGCCGGCTAGTTTGGCTGCAGTTCTTATAGCTAATCCTGGCCCATGGTTTTCAAAAGACTGGCTCAACATCACTGTAGTTTCACCGCAAAACTTTAATGACAATTGCAGTCTAATATAATCTAAAATACATAGTCTGAGGTTGAACGGCATGGTGCCTCGCCATAACAGAGACATAATCCCAAGTCAGCAATATAATGTCATTCTCCATCGTCCTTTATTTGTCTCTTCTTTTTTCTGCTTTTTCCATCGACCCGTCCCTCTAATTATAACTCATCTGTTATATGCTTCCTACTCCTCCCTCTTTATCTCTTTCAATGTACAAAGTACATGGTATACTATATATATATATATATAAGTAAAGTAAAGAGCCACGTCCCGCCAAGTGTACGGAAGTATGACGTGACCGTATACGGAATATAGTGTTAGTGACCATAAATTTTACAGACCTTCAGCACATGTTTTTTGGGGTAATGTGGTCGGTATTACGCCCGTGCCGCTTTACTTTCCCAGAAAAAAATCCAGTACCCATTTAAGGCTAGGTGAACCCGGAAGCCATCGATTGGGATCGAACCCTACCCCTTGTCCTTTATAGGGTATACAGTATATATTTATGTATATAATTATCAATTTTGAGTTTGACAAGGTCGATTCACAAAATTAGTAATTGAACGATAATTTCGTTTCATCGGATATTTATAGCTGTGCAATACGCACAAAGAAGCATAAAGC
The DNA here is from genome assembly GCA_032433765.1 of Megaustenia siamemsis. Classification (NCBI taxonomy): domain Eukaryota; kingdom Metazoa; phylum Mollusca; class Gastropoda; order Stylommatophora; family Ariophantidae; genus Megaustenia; species Megaustenia siamemsis. The sequence continues at coordinate 89,223,990 of JAVIAB010000073.1, read as the reverse complement.
TCATACATTTATAGTATATGCTTTTCTATGTGAACTTTCGACCATCCACAAACGCTGTCTACAATATTTAGAAATGAGACATTACATTTATATTTAGTGGTGAGAACAAAAATGAGTTCCGCGGTGTTAGAATAAAGCCAATCTTGATTCTTGATATATGGAAGTGAATTCTGAACAACCGAACAGACAAGAATCTTGTTGGAGGTCATATAAACGTGGCTGTAGTGAAGACATTTTCTGAGACCATGGACAGATTATGGACTTAAAAGTAAGTAAAGTGCCCCCGTCACGCCAAGTGGCGTGTAGGGAATATGATGTTAGTGACAATATATTTTACAGACCTTCGGCACATGAATTTTGGGGTAATGTGGTCGGTATTACGCCCCGTAATTACGGACTGAAGTAAGATAAATTAAAAATAAAGATTAATACCAACTATGTTTACGGCATTTTCCATTACTGGTGTCTGCCGGGGGGGGGGGGGGGGGGGCTATAGGATCGGAGATTAATGTCTACTTCTCCAGTGCAGTCGACAGGGTGTTTGGGTCTAATGTTTTATTTTACTCACAATAGAAAAAGAAAAGGAAAAAACTTTTGACCTTACCGGAATTAGAAAGGGAGTTTTCCTGGCTTAGACCACCAGGAGTTATCAATTAGGCCACCCTGTCTCCGAGCAGGACAAAAGAGTCATCATTATTTTACTCTAATAACGCGGAGGAAATACATGAAATATATTCTAAGAGCAGAAACAATTGAGAGAAAATGATACAAAACAGTTTAAGAGAATGGTTTGGTAGGAAGTCAACAGCATTCGTAGAGGTTGTGGAGAGACACCATCACATTCGCCAGCCTTTCGCCAACTGCGCTTGCTGAAATGAAAGTTGCTTTCCATGTGCCTGTATGTATGGTCCAAATAGAAAATACTACACTGAATCCAATAGTATAATATGAATCATGATTTTTAACTGAATCCTAAAAATATGTTTTATGGTTTCGAAACTCAACATGGATTGAGTGTGGTGCGCGGAAAAGAATTATTATGAATAACTGATTAGATGCGCAGTTAAAGATCAACAAATATTGAGTGGTCTAGTTAAAGATCAACAAATATTGAATAGTCTAGTTAAAGATCAACAAATATTGAATGATTTAGTTAATGATAAACAAATATTGAGTGGTCTAGTTAAAGATCAACAAATATTGAGTGGTCTAGTTAAAGATCAGCAAATATTGAGTGGTCTAGTTAAAGATCAACAAATATTGAGTGGTCTAGTTAAAGATCAACAAATATTGAGTGGTCTAGTTAAAGATCAACAAATATTGAGTGGTCTAGTTAAAGATCAACAAATATTGAGTGGTCTAGTTAAAGATCAACAAATATTGAGTTGTCTAGTTAAAGATCAACAAATATTGAGTGGTCTAGTTAAAGATCAACAAATATTGAGTGGTCTAGTTAAAGATCAACAAATATTGAGTGGTCTAGTTAAAGATCAACAAATATTGAGTGGTCTAGTTAAAGATCAACAAATATTGAGTGGTCTAGTTAAAGATCAACAAATATTGAGTGATCTAGTTAAAGATCAACAAATATTGAGTGGTCTATTTAAAGATCAACAAATATTGAGTGGTCTAGTTAAAAATCAACAAATATTGAGTGGTCTAGTTACAGATCAACAAATATTGAGTGGTCTATTTAAAGATCAACAAATATTGAGTGGTCTAGTTAAAGATCAACAAATATTGAGTAATCTAGTTAAAGATCAACAAATATTGAATGGTTTAGTTCAACAGACCAACAAATACGCGAGCGGTGATGCTTTATTTCCTTATATTAAGAGCAAAGAAAGGAAATGTGCAAAACGCTTTTAACGGAAACAAATAGAACACTTTTATTGAAAATGTGTACCGTTTCTTAAATGTGGGAAGTCAGTAGTATTTTTTTCCATGCTTATTGTAACATTTTATAATGGAACTCTTGAATGGATATTTGCTGTCTTTCTCCTTCCATTAATGTATTTCACATCATTTGTCTCGTGTCTGAGATCTGGTCGCAAAAGTTTATGTGTTTATGTGTGCATTATTGGACTGGCGAATAAAAGCTGTGAGCAAGAGGACCGGTATTTTAATAGAATGACTAGCTTTGTTTAAAAGGAGGACAAAAGGGAAGAAATCAAACAATGCTAGACTTAATTTACTAGAAACAAAGAAAAGTGCTATACTAGACTACACGTAATATTTTTGTTCTCAACTCTGAATCAGTTAAAAAGCTCACAAGGAAGATCCGCCATGTATGAGACTGCCCTGTGGGAACAGAGATATTCACTAAAGAGAAGTTAGAACTGATCACTTTCTGTGATAAGGTATGCAAAATTGAGCCTTTAATGTGAACACCAAAGCCGTGAAGGCAAATGAAATCAGCAAATCAGCAGAGATTGATTGGAGAAAGCCAAAGATTGGTCGAAAGCCAAAGATTGGCCAACACTAGACGTTTTGAAATTCGTAGATGATGGGACTTTGCAGAATCTCTGAGAACACTTTCACTAAGCCAACAATTATTTCTGGAGAATTGAGTGTGAGAAGCTTCATGTGTGGGAAGCTTTCAAGCTAAAACTTATCTAGAAATACGATCTAAAATGGGATCCTTTCCAAGCCTTTCCGATCTTGCGATATTTTCAATTGAAAATGAGTTGTTGATAGGCATTGATTTTGATTTAAGTGATTCATATGTTTGCAGCTTGATGGCCAGGGAAGAAAATGTTGATTGAGTAGAAATTTACGTAACATAAGTGCAAAGAAACGTCTTTATTGAGAATTCTGTATATGTGATTGTATCGAAAACATATTGGGAGTGTAGGAGTGGGACAACGCATTAGGTGACAACCAAGTTTTATGATGTCATTGAATGGAGAACGTTCAGAAAGAGGCCAAAGCAAAAAGAGAGAGCTAATTTTCAAAATTAGGAAGAAATGGTCATCATTTTTTGGCAATACAAAGAGAAGGGAGCAGGTGGAATATATTCTTACAATTGGGAAAATTGAGGAACGAAGAGATTTAGAGGGAAGCAAAGAGAAACGATACCAGACAGTTAAGAGAATGGCTTGGCAGAGGGTCAACAAAAGAAATGATAAATAACTGTCGAGATGGGAAGTTGTGGAGAGACATGATCACCTACGCCAGCAGGCTTGGTACTTGACGATGATGAGTGGATAAAAAACATTCCTCAATGCAAATTATAAACTTCGTATATTTTGAGATCAAAATATGTTTATTAAGAAAAGTAAAATCCGGAATCCCCATAAAGTTTATTAACCTGATAAAAACAATGCATGAAGAAACGAAATGTAGTGTGGTGCATGAAGGACAGCTTACAGAAGCATTTGAAATAAGAACAGGAGTAAGGCAGGGAATCCTTCTGTCTCCATTTTCTTTCTACTGGCCATAGATTGGATTATGAAAATAACTCAAAACAACAGAAATGGAATCCAGTGGTCAATGACCAAACAACTTGATGATTTAGACTTTGCTGATGACATAGCTCTCCTATCACACAGCCATCAACAGATGCAGGATAAAATGAGCATACTTGATGAGAGATCACAACAGCTAGGAGTGAAGATTAATAGAGATAAGACCAACATTATGAGAATTAATACAGTTGGTAATAACCAAATAAAACTAGGAGAAATACCTCTACTAAACGTACAATCTTACATATATCTGGGCAGTAATATAGATAAAGAGGGAGAAACAGAAAATGATACCAAAATAAGGATATCAAAAGCAAGAGAAGCTTTCATTGCACTGGGAAACATATGGAAATCCAAAGAAATAAGGTTAAATACAAAAATAAAAATTGTCAATTCAAATGTTTAGGTGGTCCTATTATATGGCTGTGAAACATGGAGATCAACAAAATGGACAATCATGAAGATACATACTTTCATTAATGGATGCTTACGCAGAATAAAAGGATGGAAATGGCAGGACAAAATCACTAACATTGAATTATGGAAATGTACCAGTCAAACACCAGTGGATAAAGAGATACAGCGAAGACGATGGCGCTGGATAGGACACACACTACGGAAGCCAACTGAGAGTATTACACAACAGGCCATTTTTGGAATCCCCAGGGGAAAAGACAAAGAGGAAGACCAAGGAATTCTTGGAGAAGACAGATAGAAGCAGAGATGAAGAGGATGGGGAAGACATGGAATGATCTTAAAAGAATGGCAAAAAACAGAACGACTTGGAAAGTGTTTTTTGAAGACCTAAGCTCCACTGGGAGCTAAAAAGGAAGAAGTGAAGATAAGTAAAACACGAAACAAACATGAATAGGAAACAGTTGTTTATTTAGTACAAGTAAGAATTTGTTTGGACTCCGAACAAGCAACAACGGATTGATAAACAATCTTTTTTTAACACCCTAAGGGTATGAACCTCTGATAAATGTGGTTGTGACGTAGGCAAAATGATTGCTGAACATCTGCTACAATCATGCACAATACGTGATGAAGAGAGAAGGTTTTTAATGTCATCATCGGTACCACGCAGGGACACGATGTATGAATGAAGATGTCATCAGATTTAAGCTGACGTTCGCTTTCTTTGAACTTATTAATTTTGACGCCTAGAGGTGCGCAGAAAAACAGGAAGAAGAGAAGAGGAGGAAGAAGAAGAAAAGAAGAGGAAGAAGAAAGAAGAAGAGGAAAGCAGAAGAAAAAAAGTTTATCTAGTAAAACGATAATCCAAGGAGAAAAAATAGAAAATATAAATAACTTCCTGTCGCCTCTATTTTGATACACAGGTAATGTAATCTTAGTCTCCATATTTGTTTCGACCATTGTAGCATGTGTGTGTGTATGCGTGCGTGCGGTACGTTCGTGCGCGTGCATATGTGGTCAGTATTACGCCTCTACTGTCTTTCTTTGCCAGGAGAACTATATCCGGTAATTTTTTAAGAATGTGTGAATCTATAGACCCTCGATCGGTATCGAGTCAGACCTTTTGCCTTCAGCAGGCCAGTCCATATACCGCTGATATACCAGCCATTTTTGTCATACTAAAATAATTTGTGTTAATAACAAATACTGCCTTAAAGGTTAATGCAAACCTTGAACTTCTAAGTTAGCTACAAATAGCTGCGTTCTAAAGGCGAATACTCGCCTTATCGACGAAATTCTGAAAGACGTGGGAGAAGTTCATTTCAACGCAAAAATCGCGAGCGATGAAGCAGGTGTAGTAGTTATGTTGAGGAATCATGAACTTGAAAGTTATAGTCTGCTAGATTTAACATGCGCATTTCATAAGCCGCTCTAATGTATAATGTGATAACAGGCGCTTGTGTAGTTTGCAAATATCAAACGAAGGACAAGAGGAAGGAGTCTAATCGATAGTTTGCAAATATTGAGAATGTTATGAATTGATAAAAAGAAGCAATGAGAGAGCGTTGACTGAAGCCAAAGGCATAACGAGATCTTTTGGAGTGCTTTATAGAATGATAATTTATTTTACTTGATCATAAAGATCGAATAAGAAGAGGTCACGTTAGAAAAATAGTTTTGTAACAACTAAGGACATATATGATAAGAGAGAGGAGGAAGACATCAGTAGAAAATACTAGACAGGTTAGGATTCTGTCTTTGGATGGTATGAACATTAGAAGTTATAAGGAAGACAAGAGGTAGGTGTTGGTGGAGAGGCATTATAGTTTAAATCCTATACATGACACCTAATGATGATTATTTTAACAATAATGTTTATCCAATAAAATATGAACAACACAATGTGTACACTAGGAACAATGTCAATAAATGATTGCATCAAACGAACGAACATAAACAAATTAAGTGATTTGGACATCTGATGAGAAAGAAACTTAATGAATGTGGAACAGAATCACAATATTTTGCTACATTGTGAAAAGACCTACAAAAAGGTGCATACAAGAAAACAATCAGTCATTACAATTTCGAAATGAAAAAAATTGAATCAACAACACAAGGGACGTCTAGAAAGCTAGGCATACTTTCTCTCTGCATACTTTCTTGATTCAGTGAACAAGTAGAAGGAGAAAGCAGAATAAAAATATGAACCTACAAACATACACACAACATATATATGATTTAATGACAAATTCCACTCATTAATCGCTCTTCATCATTGGAATTTCCACTTTAATCATTTCTCTCGTGCTTTGGTTTGATATGACAGGGGTAATGAGGTCAGTTCAACCAGGTTTCTTTCACAAACTTTTTTTTTTTTTTTTCGCCAGCGACTGACAAGCTGAGACTTATATTCCTGTCTTGCTTTTTTTATTTTTTTAAAATACACAAATAATTTTTTCGTCTTTTGTTTTATTTGCCACAAACAATTTTGAAACGGTAAACACAGTTATTATAATTACATTGGGTAGAACAACATGTCAAAAGCAGCATTAAATTCGGAGACTGTAATAATCGCGAGAACTAAACTTGATATTTCTCTCCACAACTGAAAAGGTACAAGCAGAAGTTAAAAAGGAAGCAAAGAAAAAAAAGGAGAAAAAAGATGATGATCGATACAGAGAACATTAGAAATTGTTAATTATCAACTTTTTATACCAGTTTTGTAACACAAAAACGGTCACAACAAGTAAAACAGATAAGATACATTATATAATACGAGTGAACATAAATTGTTAAGAGGGGGGACTGGTTGGTCTCGAGGCAAGACGCCGGCCACGAGACAGAGAGGTTGTGGGTTCAAATCCCGGCTCCATTAGTTGGGATTTTTATCTATGATTTCTCTCTGCGACAACCACCCCTGGTCTCAGCAGCGAGGCCCGGTTTGAAACGTCAATTACTCATCGACGGGGACAAATATGAGTACCTCCGAAGACGGAGTTATCTGCCCGTGTGGCGAGAGGCCTCCGTGCACACGGAAGCCAGGGAAAAATGGATTATCACACAAAATTCAGTTCCTAGTCTCTAGGGACTTCGTCAGAGGTTAAAGCTGGCGTACGAAAAAAAACATTTGTTATGAGTACACAAGTTTTGAATTGAATAGCTTCGCTCTTTGCAAACAAAAGAATCTATCGACATTTCGCTGTTATTTATTGATTTATTTATTATTTCCAGTCTGATCTTTACCTTTGTCTTTACATTATTACCACCGTAACTACACCCAGACAATGCACATTAGCACTGTGGTACATGATAATTCAGGAAGAGCTCAGCACAGTTCACGAACTTTGTTGTAGTAATGATTGCCTCTTAAGTTATTTTTTTTTAAAATAAATATAAAAAAAAACTGACGGATTATTATGAAGATTGTAAAAGTTTCACTTTATTTGTAAATGTTACCCTGGCCTCGGCATACAGCCTGCTGTTACAAATATTTAACTCCAAAGCTTTCTTTTTTGGTGCTGGAATCAAACACGAGACCCTCTTATTGTCTGTGCCCGATATGACTAGGTACTCGGGCTGGCATATTTGAAATAAGGTCATTGTTTAATCAAATAAATTCGTTCCCTTCAAATGCCTTCCCAGCCTGGGGTATCATGTGATTGTCAGACATCATCTTATCCTGCTCGCTACAGTGACCCAGCTGTCTGTATTTGTGGTCCAAGAGCGCAGATTTTGCGGGCTATATGTTTGGTCTATGCTTTCTGTTAAGACAGAATAATAAACGTGTCTACAATTTAGTCCCTCAATTAACGCTAGGACAATTTTCTAGTCTATTGGACAATGTGGTGCATTAAAGACCTATGCCAGCAAATTTACTTATGTTGGTAAAGGACGGACTGAGTTAGTTAACTACTCCATTTACCAAGAAGAGACATTAAGGAAGGTGTTTCAATCCTACTTCTGACTGCTGATTATTGTCTGTTTTCTATTGGTCTTTTTGCTTTGATCCGATTGCAGTTCATTATGTTCATGTTTGTTGATGGCTGTTGAGGTGTTAACCTTGATTGTGATGCAGAATATTGTTGAGAGATCGTATGAAAGGGGTCCATTCGTCACGATGTCACAGTTATTCCTCTTCTACTTCTTTCCTTCCTCATCTGAATTTCAGCGTCGAGGGGAGATATAATTTGCGGTCTTTTGCTCTTCTGTTCGCCTCTGCTGCTGTTATGTTTCCTAGTGCTTCCAATGTTCCATCGATTCATCTTTTTCGTGGTCGACCCTTGGATCTGGTGTTCTCACAACGTTTGATGAAGGCTTGTTGTGTTGTGTTTTGATCTTTCTGCCTTGTCACGTGGCCAAACCATTGTGTCTGTTGTTTCCTTATATATTCTATGGCGGTCACAGCTATTAAACTGAAGAAACTCTCAGTTCTTCATTAATAACGTCTTTAAAAAAAAAAATATGAACTGTTAGCAAAGTCTTCATGTGTTCACATGCAACTGAATATGACTGTGTCATTATCATAACATCATTGATCATTAATTACAACTAAATAATTCCTTCTGTGTTCTTACTTGCAGTACATATCGCTCTCTCTCTCTCTCTCTCTCTCTCTCTCTCTCTCTCTCTCTCTCTGTCGCTCTTCATCTCTTATCTGAGGCCATTGTACATTGTTCGCTGATTACGTCAGTTTTTATAACAATACTGTTTTCGGTAATCGAAGATAGCGCTCTCATCGTTAATAAGTCATTGACTTGTAATTACTTCGTAGTCTCAGTAAATGTGACTTCTAAATGAAGTTTATTTTCACCTCAACTATTTCTAATTCTCACATCTCTCTGTATCCACACTACTATTACTTCAGCAGGCTGCGTTTTTGTGTCATCTTTTCTCTATCTTGATCCAAATCGAATTGTTTATATACGTCTCTAACTTCATGAACTGAGTCCGACTGTTCCGTTCTAACTTTTCTATTTGGTATATATTCTCTAACTAATCTAATGTCTGTGTGTGGTCTATCAATTACATAAAGCTTTATTCGCACCATTTTCTCTATTTTTTTAAATCCTCCCTCACATTTAGCTTTACTATAGCTTCGCTTTTTTTATGCATTCATTTGAATTTCTTTGCTTTGAACCCTAATCAAATGTCTAACCGTTATGTTCTGACCGATTTATCATCATCATCGTCGAGTGCCGTCTCCGCAACGAAGGTTGGCTACCATGGATCGCCATTCCACTCTGTTTCTTGCTTTGATGATGCAGGTTGTCCATGGCTTTCCTTGGAGTGTTACGTGATGAGGCTCCAGTCTCTTTCACGGTGGTCTGCCATATTCGTCTTTCGTGTTTTGAATATGCCTCATGTGTACCACACACTTTGTTGTTTTCGTCTTCTGGGCCGTTGATCATTTCTGATTCTTCCACCCCATCCACCGTCACAGACTTTTCACATTCGGGTTGAACACACCCGGCGACATTTTTGTCGAACCATGTGCTTGCCTATCGAACCGCTAACACACGACACAAAGAAGGATAAATCATATCTGATTTATAGACCGAGTTATACTGAAAGTTCTATACTACAAACAATTTAACGTTTGTGACATTCACTATCTTTGTCAATTTAATATAAAAAAAAAGTTAAGAGCCCCGTCACGCCAAGTACCGTATAGGGAATATAGTGTTAGTGACCATACATTTTACAGACCTTCAGAACATGTTTTTTGGGGATAATGTAGTCGGTATTACGCCCGTGCCACTTTCCTTTCCCAGAAAAAAATCTGGTACTCATTTAAGGCTGGGTGAACCCGGAAGCCGTCGGTTGGGATCGAACCCTACTCCTTGTCCTTTGAAATCCAGTTCACTAACCACTGAGCTATCGCGACTATTTTTGTCAGTACGTCCCGTCTAATCTAAAATGTATCCTCAAATTTCCCTCGCTCTGTGCCTTCTCTGTACTTTCTGTCTATCCCTTAGAGAGATAGGCTCCATTTCTAATTGGTCGCGAATGCCCTCAATCATTTTGACAACAGTCCCTATAGAGGTAAGCCAATTGAGTAAACTTCTGAGTAAGTAAATTGAGTAAACTTCTGAGTAAGTAAATTGAGTAAACTTCTGAGTAAGTAAATTGAGTCAAACTTCTGAGTAAGTAAATTGAGTAAACGTCTGAGTAAGTAAATTGAGTAAACTTTCTGTGAACTTAGTGACTAAATCTCGCCAATAATTTGTCTTTCTGGGTCAACTGCTCTGGTCTGTTCCTCCTTCCACCAGGAACAGCTTGAAGGTCAACTTTAAGGTATAGTTTCTCCCTGCTCTTCTAACTAAGTTGTTGTCTCATAGTTCATGACCTGAACACTCATTATCAGTTAATTAATTATCATTCAGGTATTATTTTCCTCATCCCCTCTTCTAAGTTGCTGTCTCATAGTTCATGACCTGAACACTCATTATCAGTTAATTAATTATCATTCAGGTATTATTTTCCTCATCCCTCTTCTAAGTTGCTGTCTCATAGTTCATGACCTGAACACTCATCATCAGTTAATTAATTATCATTCAGGTATAATTTTCCTCCTCTCCTCTTCTAAGTTGCTGTCTCATAGTTCATGACCTGAACACTCATCATCAGTTAATTAATTATCATTCAGGTATAATTTTCCTCCTCTCCTCTTCTAAGTTGCTGTCTCATAGTTCATGACCTGAACACTCATCCCCAGTTAATTAATTATCATTCAGGTATTATTTTCCTCATCCCCTCTTCTAAGTTGCTGTCTCATAGTTCATGACCTGAACACTCATTATCAGTTAATTAATTATCATTCAGGTATTATTTTCCTCATCCCCTCTTCTAAGTTGCTGTCTCATAGTTCATGACCTGAACACTCATCATCAGTTAATTAACTATCATTCAGGTATCATTTACCTCCTCCCCTCTTCTAATCAAATGCACAGACTCTCTCTCTCCTTACAAAATATTATCTCTCTCTCTCTCTCTCTCTCTTTCTCTGCTAGACACAGGCACTGTCACAGCTCAAGTATCTGCACACCTTTAGAATTTTAGTAAGAATTCAGTGTCGGAAAATAATTGACTGCTGCAATAAACAGCAATTAGATATATTTGATTAATAATGTTACTCATTGCTGCAATAAACAGCAATTAGATATATTTGATTCATAATGTTACTCATTGCTGCAATAAACAGCAATTAGATATATTTGATTCATAATGTTACTCATTGCTGCAATAAACAGCAATTAGATATATTTGATTCATAATGTTACTCGTGTTAAAGAAGAAAACCCCAAAACTATCTTTATGAAATTTTCCCGGGTTCTGTCGGGGAGGGGGGGGGGAGACTTATAGGACCGCCGGAGAATAAAGGCCGCTTGTCCACTGCGGTCGACACGAGGTGTTCGGATATGAGTTTTTAACCCCCCCCCCCCCCCCAACCCCCCTTTCACACACACACCGATTAAAAAAAACTGTTGCCCCTAACTGGATTCGAACCTGCGTTCTCCTAGACAGAAAGGATTTTTTTTCCAATCCGGAGTGAAATAAAAATTCCTGAGTCTCACACGTCATGACGACTGCTTTGACCAAGCGGCCTTTATCCCTCTGGTTCTATCGTGAGCCCCGAGGCCCCCCCCCCCTCGACATACACCAGCAGTGGTCCTGTGTGATGCAAAGATAGTTAGTTCTCATGGTGTGAAGCCCGACACGCTCTCAATTCGACCACCCGCTGTCAATATCAGAAATGCTCAAATGACGACGCTGCAATAAATAACATTATAAACAGTAACTTAACTATAGTTGTCTTATTAAACTTTGAAATGTCAGATTAAGAATGGTAACATTATCTTCATTAAACTTTGAAGCTAGGCAACTATTCTTATTATTAATATCAATAACCTTAAAGAATGTGCAATAAAACGAACCCAAAAATAGCAAAAATAGAATAAATATATTCATTTTGCTGAAGAAATTATGTGCGCATTCGCGCTGTGCCTTGTATTAATTATGGTGGCAGAAAAGGTTGAAGTCTTTTACCAAGGAGTTTATAATATTTTGATCAATAGATGTCGCCTATGTACAGCAATTACTGACGGCTGTTCGGTGTCGCCACAATTGTCATCCGGAAAATATACATTTTACTACGTGACGATATAGAGACTCATAGTGAAAACAAAATACTTTACATTAGCATGAAAACCTAATTAGAAAATTCCACGATTTTATGTTTTAATGTGACATCATTGAGAAAGTATTCAAAGTGTATGTGGTTTAATGATTGAACAAAAGAAGGATTCTTTAAAATAATCTATCTATCTATCTATTGACCTTTCGAGCCGTAGCCGGCCCATAGGGCGTAGACTCAGATACCCCTTCTCTTATCTAAATTTTTATTCTAGCAGTTTTCAATCCTTGTATAGATTTTTATCAAATCTCGCCATTTGTCTCTGTTCTGTGCAAGCAGCTCTATCTTATTGAGGGAGCTGATTCTTGCTCTTCTTGTCTCTATCATCAATGATCTTCTCACTGTCTCCCTGGGTCTTCCTCTTTTCCTCTTACCTGTTGTTTCCCACATGAAGGCTTGCTTTTGCTATTCGGTTATTATCTCTTCTCATCACATGCCCAACATATGACCATCATCTTTTCTTGATTACTGAAGATATTAGTGGTTGATTGGCGATTTCTCTAATTTCCTCATTTGTTTTGAATTCGTTCCACGCTATACCAAGAAACATCAATTAGATATATTTGATTAATAATGTTACTAATTTTAAAGAAGAAAACCCAAAAACTATCGTTATGGAATTTTCCCAGGTTCTGCCGCGGGGACTTATAGAGAAGGAGTATGTGGGTCTACGCCCTATGGGCCGGCTAGGGCTCGAAAAGTCAATAGATAGATTATTTTAAAGAATCCTTCTTTAGTTCGATCATTAAACGACATACGCTTTGAATACTTTCTGATGAAGCAAAGATGAGAGTAAAGGGAAGGTCCTGCTTGTCCGCTACATTGAGCAGACGGACCAAAGAAATGAGGCTGTAAGAATGAGGATACGGGGATCGCTGTCAAAATTGTGTAAGGATGTAGTGCTGGAAGAAGATCTCACAATTGTAACCGATACCATTCGGACAACACTTAAAAGTTCACACAACACTGCTCCTGGTCCAGATGGTGTTCGGTACGACGACATAGGCGATTTAGCTGGCGACGACTTCAACAAACTGGTCAAAGAGTTTAATACCAGCATTCGGAATGGCTAGATTAAGGAGGAGTGGCTACACAGCTACTTACTACCACTACCGAAGCCAAACAAGGACCATTCGCAGATCAGTGCATGCAGACTCATCACGATGTAGAACACTGCGGGCAAGCTGCTGGAGAAAATAGTTGCCCGTGTCCTCACCTGTTACCTTGAACAGAAACGCGCATTCCCACCCCCACTCGGAGGTTATAGACATAACAAAGAGACATGGCTCAGTGCAGCAGTCTTCGCTTATGACGTCTTCGAAGGCTTCCACAGGCGAGAGGGACATGTGCTGCTGCAATAGATCTCGAGGGTGCATACAACAGGGTGTCATTTGAATACCTCATGCACATGCTCCTCAAACTAGCGGTGCACCCCTTCCTCATTAGATGGATCGCCGCGGCACTGTTTCAGAGGGAGGTGATACTCAGATGTGGAGGTTTCACTGCCTGGCTCCTTTTGGTCCAATTAAATCCTACCTGCCCCACTGTCTTGTTAGTCATGTGACCAACAACTATTTTAAGCATGGCTACAGTTTCTAAAAGAAGCAGAGGCAGACCAAGACTAACATGGACGAGTAACATCAAAAGATGGACAAATCAGCCTATGACAACCTGCACCATTAAAGCAAGAGACAGAGCAGAATGGCGCTCCATGGTAGCCAACCTTCGTTGCGGGAAGGCACTCGATGATGATGATGTAACATATTCAGCCGGTGATTAAGAAGAAGGAGAAGAGGAGGAGGAAATACGCCGAGGCGTTAGAAAGATAATTACAGCAAACATGCACATTCTCAGTTTTAAGATGCGTGACAGTACTGTGAGGTTAAACAGTTCCTTGGAACATTTATTGCTATAGGAACGTCTTTACTTAACTTCTTCTTCTTCATCCCATAAACCTGGATGTTGTGAGGCACTACTGACTACCTTTGGCAACCTTCTTCATTTCTCTTTATCATTATCTACTCTTTTGGATTCTACATAGTCTAAGCTTGACCATTCTTTGATATTATCTTCCCATCTATTTCTCTGCCTGGCAGATGGTAAAAGAACTAGGGGGCGCCCAAAACTTCGATTTGTTGATGTGTGTAAACGCGACATGAAGACTCTGAACATAAATCCTGCAGCATGAGAAGACATAGCTGCAGACCGCAATCTCTGAAAATACACTCTAAAGGTTCATCTCAAACGAGAAGCAGACAGATCCATAGAGAAAGAGAATACACGACGAGAGAAAAGAAAAGATAAAATAACATTTCTAGGGGCGCTGAAAAATCCATAGTCAACTATGACTGACGGAGGCTACTATAGTCAACTATGACTGACGGAGGCTACTATAGTCAACTATGACTGACAGAGGCAACCATAGTCAACTATGACTGACGGAGGCTACTATAGTCAACTATGACTGACGGAGGCTACTATAGTCAACTATGACTGACGGAGGCTACTATACTATTTCTCTGTCTACCTCTTCTTTTCGTTCTCGGTCTGTGTCAGGTCAGACGATCGAGATATGTGGCCAAACTATTCCCTTTTCCCTTCTTCACAAGGACAACAAGATTTCACTTTTTTGTTACAGAACATCGAGTAGTCCACATGAAATTCTACAATATAAGGAATCAATCGTTAGATAAATTTCCTCTTCTGTCACTGCAAGTGTATGGACCACGCGCACTCTTTTGTAAACGGATACTTTATACAGATTGTGAAGTTTTGATGTGATATAAATCTGTTCATTAACTCTTTACATGTGCCCAGAATACATTTAACCGAAAAGGTTTATATTTCGCAGTCACTAGTACCGATCCAAAGTGGAAGGGTATATGTTTAATGATGTCAAAAACCAGGTAGTGGTCAGTGCTTTATTTCAATTTAGTAATGTTGACAGTTAAATATGTTCGCATACGATAACAATTGATGGTATGTTACCACTTTCAATGACTGATCCCAGTGAATGGACAGCAAATGTAGCTACAAAAAATGGGTTTCTCTAACTTCTTCTAATAGCATCTCCTTCAGCAAATGTATACTTAACCCTCCACATCTTTCTGTGTAATGTCACCGTAAAGCCCTGCCCTGTATCAGTAATAATGTTTAAGGTTTTATCATTGCAGTTTCCCCTGAGGGTTAAACAAATGTTTCTGACCTTTCAAACATAATTACTGCAGTAATTGATGTACTGGAGTAAATAGATGACTTCCTTTTACAGAACTCAATATAACATACACAATGTAAATGAAAAAGAGAAGACGAAGATAAACTGCTGACAATAACAAAAGTCATCGGCAAAAAGCGTAGTACAAACACATAAAATGCAGTGGACAAAAGAAGAATGCTCACAGAAACAGAACATGAAAAGACATCGTCGGAACATGTTAGAGAAGAACTCAAAAGGTAATCATCACATATCCTGTGAAACATACATTACGTCGAAATATATGTGGAGAAAAAGGAAAAAAAAAGTAGCAAAATGGAAATGAGATCGCAAAGAGGATTATTGAATGTGACAAGAAGATACAGAATAGCAAATAAGAATGCAAGGAAAAGTAAAGGGGTTATGTTAAAACCATTGTTGAATTATATAAACAAGCAACTGATAAGATGGTCTAAATCTGTAATACGATCGATACCAGACAAAATTCCCAAAGTAGAAATGGGATGCACAAGATTAAAACTTAATGTAATAAGAATAGTCAACAGCAATGTTGAAACATATTAACAACCAACAGATAAAATTATCTCAACATGAAACACGATCAGCGCTAAACAAAATCCCTTAAGGAGAATATGCATGCAGACGCGTTTAGAAACGATGGAAAGACAGACTAGAAGACAATGGATTAATGAAGCAGCGCATCACGATTAGCGCCATGCAGGGAACACTCTACAGAACAATTACCCGAACACTTTATTGTCACCGTGCGTTGAAAGACAACATAATAATAGGAAAATAAAATAAAATGAAAAGACAGAAGAAATCATTAAAGCTATTAAGCGATTTAATAGCATCATTGTTAAAATAGCCTAAATGCAGAACTGTTTAGCGCAGACCCAGAACTGACAGACACAATTGCACGATCACTGCTCTAACACGCGTGGTAAAAAAGATCGACTCTTACAGAAATGGAACAAACGAATTAATTGAAATTTGACGGAAAATGATACCTCAGACCGCAATAAAAGGACAACAATTCTATACTTTCATCAGGATCACAATACAGTCTTCAGGGCCTGAAGAAAAGATCGAGACAATCATTCTTAGGAAGGAACAGACACCACATTATTCGTATGTTCAGCTTCATCAAAATAAACGACCTGTCTTCAAAAGAGCTGAGATAAATTTGCATACACTCGAAAAAAAATAATTTTGGAGAAAGCTTTTAACACATTATTCATATACAGACACAATGGAAGATTCTTAAAGCATATTTCAATCTAATTAAACCTATAAAAGTGTACACCCAACTTGCATACATTATCTCTCAGTGTAGTCGATCATTCGACGTAAAAGAATAACATTCATTATTGGCTTCTTGTCAATGATTTTTTGTTGACTGTTGGAGATTGAGTGATGAGACAGAAGATGATGTTCTAAAGGAAATGATCTTAAATATTCTTAACGCTGGAGGAACCTTCGTATTAAGAAATTTTAATTGCACGAATAAAAAAATGCGGTATTATTATAAAGTGCATTGATATACTTGAGAAGTACGGCAATATATGATGGGCTAATCTGCTAAAATATTAACATAGAATGTAAACAAAGTAACGTGAAAGCTTTCACCACGTCTTAATAGGCGTATGAAGAATATGGTATTACCTAACACATAATTTTTCCAGTGATAACAGCTTGTTTTTTTTTATGAAATGGTCGGCATTACGTCTGGCCACCTAATATCTCAGAAAAGTCTCTGATGCCTGTTTTTAGAGACTGGTTGAACTCCGAAGCCTTGATGGCTGAACAAGGAATCGCCACTTCTGAGAATATAACCCGGAGCGGCAATTGAGTGGTCTAGAGGTAAGACGTCGGCCTCTGGACAGGAACGTTCGAATCCCGCTACACTCATTGGGAATTTTTCTCTTGGAATCCGTGCTTCCTTAGTGCCTTAGTTCTCCACTGGTCTCTGGATAATGAGATCCGATGTTTGGACCTCTCGAGTAACGGTAGGTCTCGTGTGTACTCGCGAGCGTTAAAGAACCCTAGGTAGATTAAGATTCAGTTAAAAGTTTAGGGAAGTCTGGAGAGAAAACAAAGCAGAGGTAAATTTAAATAGATGCACAGTATGAGCAAGACTTGGGGCACCATGCAAGGAATGGTCAAGACCGGACATTGTAAAGACATTTTATTGCCACACAAATAACATCAGCGAGTCGTCGACCTTATATTTCTATTATACTAATATTTATATTATACTTTCTGCGTTCTTCTCAAACAAGAGATAAATAGCAAATATTCACAACAGAAAAGGACTGAACATTTGTGTTTATGTGTGCTCAGTTGATATTGTTGTGTACGGATATCAGAAGCACGAGAATCATTGAGAGAATCTGGTGATATCGCACACAAACCTGCTGTCTCTGCTTCTACCAGTCTTTGAGAAAAATGTTACTCGATTTATTCATCGTCGATGTCACATACAATTTTGCACTTTTTTTGATGGAACCAGTTCTATGTATTTTCCTGAGCTGTACAATTTGCTCTTTCTCTGTTTCTTTTGTAGAATTCGAATATTTGTATAGCTCGAATTGTTTAGTCAATTTAGTTTACCAACTAGGGAGTTGCGCAGACTTAACATGAAATCGGGTTCCGTCCCTTGCCGCACGTTCGATTTTTGTGTGAGCTTGAAATATAGATTTATAATCCGCAATAAAAAAAAAAATCCCATCACAATGTGATGGTGCTATTTCTAAGAAGTGTACAGTGTATTTTAGTTGCTAGGTTACAATGTAACGTGTTAGTATTATAATTAAACAGGCGTGTCTTTAAGGATCAGAAATAAGCATTTAAAAATAGGACAAACAGCGGCGTGTTAATTATAGGTGTATTTGTTTTATTATTTGTAATGAAATATACGTGTTTTTACCTTGTGTTAAGTAAGGGTAGAAAACTCAGCCCAACGGGAAATGAGCAACTTAATCATAAATTGTAGTACATTCAGACAGAGCTTTTTACCACATTACATCCTAATTCCAATGTCTTCATTAGAAGGTAGAGATAGCCGCATTTTTTTTTTTTACTGCTGATTTTAATATTTTTCTTTGTCTGGTCCATTGTCTTTCTATAACACTATATAATACGCGCATTGGATCTGTGTGGAAATTCACCTTCTTCAACTCAACGGTTATAACCACCAATCTTTTGATGAAAATATAAACACCTTAATGGGAAATTCAGCTCCATTTGGTGATCTTAAACATAGAGCATTGGCCAAAACAAATCTATCTCTCAGGACAAATATCCTAAATTGTCATAAGTTGAGTGTTTAACACTTTATATATATGTTGGAAATTTGTACAGTGCTAAGTTATGTGGATGTTTGGAGAGCTTCCTTGAGAGAATTCTCTGTCATCGAAAACTGGGAAAAAAATCTGGTGTCATATCATATAGCACATGGAGAACAAAAAGAAATAATGGCACAGCTACATTTGAGGATGAGTTGATGTTAAAATCAGAAGACAACAGGCGAAGGGGAACGGAGACGAGACCAGGCACCACTAATTCATCTTGTTCATTCTGCAGTCGGATCTGTCTATCCATTATTAAAACATTCAGTGAGGAGAGAAGCTGCGCTCAGTAAAACAACATTCAACATAAGACATTAATATGTTGCCAAACTGATGGCAAAGCACGATAGCTTGCTACCAGCTTTCTGTCTAGTCCCCAAGTGATATACGTTTATGTACAAACACCACATACATGTCCTCCATTATTATTATTATTGCGTGATATAGGACTATCATTCAATGAAACCGCATGCTGTCAACTGATCCAATCAATCTGTTTTTGATTTATTTTGTTTTATTTATGTCTTCTTATTCTTGGCTGCGACGACATAGCATACAGTGGTCTTTCCGTGACGTCATGTTGAGCAACAACATTTTTCAGGGTCTGATGCATACTTAGCATGATTGTTCTTGCTCTTTCTTTCTCCTTCCTTTCATTTGAAAGTCGTCACCTGAATCAACTTTTCTGGTGGTTTTTTTTTAATGAATCTCTTCAGATCTATCGAGCTCCAAATTCTTCCTGGTGTCCGTGTCTAGTAAACATTTCTACCTGTCGCTGTTTTAATTATTATTTTTTTGTAAAACAATATTCTTAGAAATGATTTCATGATTTATCATTTCCTTTCTTTAAAAAATATAATTTCAAAGGCTAACTACACCATCTAGTTTTATTACGGCTCCCAAATTATGTGAAAGCATTTGCTGCTACAAGCATCGGTCTTATATAATGACGGGTCAAATAATGTATAGTACATTTAACGACATAACTTCTATCATTTTGACTGGATTCGCTAACAATCTTATGTACTGTATCTGTGCATATCTTCACAGTCTTACCTTTAAATATCACTGTACATTCTTTCTTCATGTTATCAACACACGAGGAAAGCTAAGAATAGAACAAGAATGTAATGGGATCTACTTTAATTGAGTAACTATATATATATATAGACACATCACCGCAATATATTTACGTTGCCATAAATGATGCATCAATATCGCTATCTTAAATTATAGCAATTATCGAGAACGGCCTGGCACCAATCGAGTCCGCCCTGGCAATTTTTACTGTTAGTACGACACAAATTGACAGGCTGGAGAAAATATAGAATGAAGCTATGTGCATTATCTTGGGGCGTACGAGGGACACTCCTTGTGTAGCAATGAGGTATCTTCTTGACTTTCCAACAATAAATGACAGGATCAAGATCTGGAGGGCACGAACATACCTGAAGATAAGTGCAGATAAAACGCATTCATTGCACCACGAGCTCAATACAGGGTAAGGTGTCAGGATAAAAAGATACAAACTTCGAACAGGTCTGTGGGCTTACCAATGTCAACGCTGAAGAGGAGTGGATACCGGTGCCTACATCATTCAGGTGTACATTCTCATGTGTTGTTACACTCGACAGGAAATGTAGGGAATAGAACTCAATCGTCGTCATTGCGGAGGTCAACGATCTCATATGGGATAACACCGATGATAAAGTTGCAGTCGACTATACAGACGGATCTGTAATACGTCGTAAAAGGAGTGCATGGTAATTTACAGCCCGCTCGGCAGGCAGAATAGTCAAAGAAGACAGTGGTACATATGTTATGACCACAAGTAGCATGACGATGGAGGTGATGGCAATGACCAGGGCATTCATCTTGTTAGAGTCAAAAGATTATACCCACACCTGCATACTAAATGATTCGATGAGCATGATAAAGAAAAGTGGAGGCGGGCTCTGTACGCAGCAACTTGGTAGAGTCATTGCAAAAGTAAAATATACGTAAGGTCACCTTTGTCTATGTTCCAGGACATGCGGGAGTACGGGGAAATGAAAGAGGAGACAGGATGGATAGCTGCGCTGTCGTTGAAGACGATCGACTAATGGATCGGGCGGACATCATCAATGTCCTCCGAGATGTGGTAAGGACACAGGACGTCGACAACCATGAGTCCACGTGCCTCCTTCGGATGAAAGAGATGGAAGTTAAGATGGGCACAGCCAGAGACAAACAACTTAGAGGGTGTATAAGAAGACAAATTAACCCAAACAGAACTGAAATCATCAGGTTCTGGACACTGCGAGAATTGCTGAGGAGGGGATCTGAGCACCTATGGATGAGTTCGGAGTGCAATGATGCTGACCCGAAAATAATTCAATAACTCAATAGCAATTAATTATAAATGTCATTAACACCAAAAAAAAACAAAGAAAAAAAAAGGAAAATAAAACGATTACAGTTCCTTAAAGTCAAAATTAACCTCAGTAGTTATAAAGTTGACGTTTAACAAAAGAATATGTAGCGGCAAGGCTGATGTAGTTCATCATCATCATCAAGTATCGTGCCTGCTAGCGTAGGTGGTCATGTCTCTCCACAACATTCTATCTCAACAGATATTTATCATTTATGTTGTTGACCTTCAGCCAAGCCATTCTCTTAAGCTGTCAGGTATCTTTTCTCTTTGCTTCCCTCTATCTCTTCGTCCCTCGATTTTTCCAGTTGTTACAATATATTCCAGTTGTTCTAAATACGTAGCCAAAAAAATATGGTTATTTTTTCATAATATTGGAAATTAGCTCTCTTTTTGCTTTGACCTCTTTCAGAATGTTTTAATTACTCTTCTTTGCTGTCCATGGTATTCTCAATATTCTTCTGTAAAACCACATTTCTACAGCCTCCACTGGTTTTTATTATTTGTTGTCCTATTATATTCATAATTCACATCTATATGTTAAGACTAGCTCTAAATAACATTTAAGAATTATTTTACTAGTTTCTATTCTCAAAAATGGATTGCACAGTATCGTCCTAATATTTTTTGGAAAGCTGCTTTTGCTAAGCCAATCTGCATCTACCTCTATTGTACATCTATCATCTGTTGTTATGATTGTAACGACGGTGGTTTTCTGTTGCTTTCCCTCGGTTTGTTTACGGTTGGCTCCGCCAGCCTTTGACTAAAGAGTCTCATCCACAAGATATTGGAGTTGTTCTACTTCAGGGTACCCTCACTTAGCCTTTTACTCTCCGAGTATACTCTGAGCATACACCTGCAAGGCAGCAGGGCAGCTGCAGGTTGTACTGTTTGCTGCAGATAAGGAGAAACAATAATAGATACTTTCAATAAGACGAAACTAAACAAACATTTCTACTCTAAATACAGATGCTGATCTGAAAACTTACTTGAGACACATCTCAATCATGACATTTTTTTCCGCAGCGTAATCAGGTAAGAAATGTAGTAGACGATGTACAATAAATACATTGTGATGGATGTTCCAGTATGCACGATAAAGAACAATTATAACAACGAATAAACGTTATCATCATCATCAAGTACCGGGCCTAGTGGCGTAGGTGATCATGTCTCTCCACAACATTCCATCTTGGCAGCTATTTATCATTTCTGTTGTTGACCTTCTGCCAAGCCATTCTCTTAAGCTGTCTGTTATTTTTTCTCTTTGCTTCCCTCTATCTCTTCGTCCCTCAATTTTTCCAGCTGTTACAATATATTCCAGTTGTTACAATATATTCCAGTTGTTACAATATATTCCAGTTGTTAAAACGTTATAGCGATTTTATTTTATTCTTTTATTGATGGTAGGTTATATTGTACACATTTTACAGCAGAAATGCAGTAGATTTCAATAAATTATTTCGATTTCCAAAACTTTTTTTATCCTTTGTTTTTTTTTCCTTCGTCCAAATGTTGATGTTTACATGGTCCACACTAGTGCTTATGTTAAAGTTAACTTTAGGTCGAGGGAACTCTTTTTTTTTCTATATTTTTTGACTGTACGTTGAGTCTTTGGGCCAATGCATCTTTGTTAGACGATCAAATGTGAAGCAACCGTGTGCTATATGTTCCTTAATTTGCTCATCTAGTTTTTTTCTCACTGATTTAAAAAAAAATTCCTAGAATTCTAGTTAAATATAAAGAATTCTGAATTCTTCTATTTCTAAAAAGGCACCGTTTATAACCTGAAAGGCTTCTTCATCTTAATTTATCTTTTAGTTCTTCTGCTGTTCTGCTCTGTTTTGATTTCCGAGAAAGCCCGTTTACGAGGATGAATCTCCGTGTTGTTATTTTGCATCGTACTGTAGTCAAGCTGTTACAATCAATTGTGTTTGTTCACCTTGTTTTCCTACTTATGTTTTTGGAAGCTAGTGCCAAATGAAACAAATATACAGTTTTCTATCAATAATGTTATATTCGATTAATTTACGGCTTAAATAATCAGCAGAATAACATCATCATGTGCCATATCGGTTGGCGTAGGCGATCATGTCCTTCCACAATCTTCTATCTTCCGTGCATCGTATCAGTTCTGTTGTTGACTGTTTTCCATACCATGACACCAAGCTTTCCAGAATTGTATCTATTTGTCGTTCGTGATCCCTCTTTCCCTGTATTTTGCCAATTGTAACCAAGTATTCCAACTTTCCTCTTCTCATGATGTTCCCGACAAATGTTGATTGTTTCTTTCCGATGTGTCCTCTCTTTTTGTGTTGGCATCTTTGAGAATTTCCTCAGTGGTCTTTTTAGCTGTCTAGGGAACTTTTAACATTCTTCTGGGAAATCCCATCTCAGAAAAATATAAAAACACAAAATTATAAATAATGAATGTCAATCCTAATTGTAGAGAGAACATTGCTGCTAGCCGTTGACTACAAGATCATGTAGAGTACAACTTTCCGAAGCGATCACTTCGCTAGGAAAATGTAAACACTTTTTTGTTCTTCTCAACACATCAACAAAGGAAATATTCATAACCTCACTGTAGCAAGAAGCACATGTGTTGACACCAGCAAACATCTTGGGCAGAGAGCCAAGACTCTTTTCTTTTCTCGGTCATTAATGACAACGCGACGAGTTCGGTACCCCTTATGGCACAAAGTTGGGAGCAACAACGTTTCTCAAGATATCATAGTTCGTGGTCATCTTTCACTGGGTGTCCCAAGCAAAATCTACCTTGACGAGAGACGCTTCGCGTATGGCGAAGAGATGGAACATGAAGTGAGATTCTGGCTTAGAAAGCCGATTCCAAGAATTCTGAGCCTCAGGAATTGGATCACAGATAAAACGATGGAATAAGAGCATCAATGTTGGTGGAAATTTTGTTCAGGGAAATAGGGCTAAAGTTGGTGCAAAAAAGTACAATGTTTTCAAGTTCTTAACGTTTTTGGCCCCCCCCCCCCCAAGCCTTTTGTGACTTAACTATTGATGTCCCCTTGCATTTGTGTGTGTGTGCATGCTTGTCTACATATACTTTTGATAACCAACTTCTAATTCGAACTTCATTTACTTGTCACTTAATGTCAGCCCGTCCTACTCCAGTTCCAGGAAAGACTCTTTGTTGCCTCGTCGAGCACATTAAAAGATGTTCCGTTTGCTGCTAATTGGGTCATCAGTTACTGGGACATGTCTCGAGAAAATACCTTGCGCTTCATTGAGCGTGTATTGACTAACTTGTCACATAGTAATCAAATACTGGCCGAGTAATACTCGCTTATAGAATTGTTCTTAATTCAAGTATTGATTAAATGTATTCTTTGTTGCTTTTGTGTGTGTGTCTTCTCAGCAATAGAAGAGCTTGTTTGCTATTTTATACATGATAAATTTGTACTTCTTATAATCATATAAATGTGAAATTGTATGTACAGTAATAATCATAGTGTAAATAAAAATATTTTAAAATACAAATTTATATAATTATTGCTCGCTTACTCCATATCATGGTACCTCGGTCCATATGATCATCATGATCATCAAGTACCGGGCCTGCTGGCGTAGGTGATCATGTCTCTCCACAACTTTAATCTCGACAGTTATTTATCATTTCTGTTGTTAACCTTCTGCCAAGCCATTCTCTTAAGCTGTCTGGTATTTTTTTTTCTTTGCTTCCCTCTATCTCTTCGTCTCTCAATTGTTCCAGTTGTTACAACATATTCCAGTTGTACTCTTCTCATTACATGGCCAAAAAATGATGATTGTTTCTTCCTAATATTGGAAATTAGCTCCCTTTTTGCTTTGGCCTCTTTCAGAACAATTTCATTACTCTTCTTAGCTTTCCATGGTATTCTCAACATTCTTCTGTAAAACCACATTTATACCGACTCCGTTGTGGCGATTCATGGATGTACAAAGAAGTTACGTCGGTGGTTTTCTGTTGTCTTCCGTCGATTTTTTTACGGTTGGCTCCGCTAGCCTTTGATTAAAAAGTCTCACCCACAAGGCAGTGGGGTTGTTCTACTTCGGGGTGCCCTCCCTTTGCCTTTTACTGTCCCGAGCTTACCTGCAAGGCAGCCACAAGTTGTACTGTTTACTGCATACAGTAGCAGATAAAATTACCCGACCTGACACAAGTCCATGTGATATAATATTGTTATATATATATATATAGTGTCTATTCTTAATTGTGAGTTTCACAAACCTGTTTAGGCGTGAATTGGAATAAATTGAGGAGACGTAACTCATTACGCAGCACCATTTTTACTCTCCTCCCCACCCTATGCTCCACTTGCTTCAGTGGCATGGCAAGGCCAAGACGATTGGGGTAGGGAAATGATTCAACGGAAGAAAAGTTTTTGTTGCATGAGAACAAAAAATAAAAGTCCTTCTATGATTAAAAAAAAAATATAATGCTTTTTTCCATAATTCGTTTTTTTAAATATCATTCTTCTTTAATCTTTCATCTTCATCTTTCATTTTTTAGACATCTAGTTTTAGATATGGTCGACGCACCTTGCCACGTACTAACGAGAAACGCTGCAATCATCTTTTTGTCCTTGGCATGCAACCAGATCTAGTCCCCCAAATCTGATTAAATATGTAGACGGTCTAAGTGTACATACAAAACAAATTCTGAAACGCTAAATAAACAGATACCATTAAAAGGAAGCCATCGATATTATTTTTCTTAGTGTGCTATCAAACGTTCATAATCCAGTCAGCAAACCTAGATGTTTCCTAAATTTTAAATGACATTAAATCTGGATGGTTATTTTGAATTTGTGAAATCCGATTTCCAGTAGCCAGATTTTAACAAAATGCGAACCGTGGTACAAACCTCCTGAGAATCAAGTCTTGCACGTAATCAGAATTTACCTATTTGAGACGAAGATGAGAACCTATAGAGGGCCAGACAGTAAAGTAGTATAGTAAGAGAGGGCGATGTTATTTAAGAGATTCTTTCCCACTCTCCGTCAGTCGACGGAGACATTTATAACAAGCCAAATAACTTGCTCTATTTTCATAATGCTTCAATATTTAACATGCATTCCCTGTTTTTATTTAGTAGTCAAGTAACATGTAATCCCATTTAACAACAACCAACTAACATGTAATCCCATTTAATAACAGCCAACTAACATGCAATCCCATTTAATAACAGCCAACTAACATGCAATCCCATTTAATAACAGCCAACTAACATGCATTCCCATTTAATAACAGCCAACTAACATGCAATCCCATTTAATAACAGCCAACTAACATGCATTCCCATTTAATAACAGCCAACTAACATGCAATCCCATTTAATAACAGCCAACTAACATGCAATCCCATTTAATAACAGCCAACTAACATGCAATCCAATTTCTGATATTCAGAGAAGGCAACAGAGGTCACAACTCCTATAATATTTTATCAGAATACATAACAAAATCAATTTACAGTTCAGTGAGTTAAATGTTAATGTTTAACCAGTCACCGTCTTCCCTGGTATAGCCGCGATATATTCTAATAATTCGAGAGGTTACTAATAAATATATTTCGATGTTTATGGAGGTCAAAGCTACTATTACCGTACTACGCCATCTATGGACCTAGCAGTGTTTATGAGAACTATATAGGCCATATCTACCATAAGTTCTTGGTTCTATGACAACAAGCGAGCAACTAATAAGATTATGTTCTATCTCTTTATCGAAACATGCAGAAGTAGTGCCAATAGGAAGCAGGCTTATCTAGTGACTACTTAAAATCACTCCACGAATCTATATGTGAAGAACTTTAATACAACTGTAAGAAATGTTAATGAACAGTAAAATCATGCTTTTTTAATAACTTACAATGAAAATAATTAAGACATTATGGTGTAATTATAATTATGTTAATTTATGCAATAATTGGCTGAACTATTTTACATAGCGTAAATTGCGGCAATCTTTACGCCCGAAAAGTATCAGATTAAAGATCAACCTAAAAGTTCTGTCTCACGTCCTGGCCTTCTCAAGTTTCGAACTCACCGACAACCGCTGATGCAAGCCCATTTGAAAACAGCTAAGTAACTTGCTTGCACTATTATAACATCCAAGCATAGGAAACCTCTGTTTATAATAGCCAAGCATAGGAAACATCTGTTTATAATAGCCAAGCATAGGAAACCTCTGTTTATAATAGCCAAGCATAGGAAACCTCTGTTTATAATAGCCAAGCATAGGAAACCTCTGTTTATAACAGCCAAGCATAGGAAACCTCTGTTTATAACAGCCAAGCATAGGAAACCTCTGTTTATAACAG
This sequence comes from Megaustenia siamemsis, assembly GCA_032433765.1. Taxonomy (NCBI): domain Eukaryota; kingdom Metazoa; phylum Mollusca; class Gastropoda; order Stylommatophora; family Ariophantidae; genus Megaustenia; species Megaustenia siamemsis. Next base: position 89,196,602 of record JAVIAB010000073.1, on the reverse strand, counting down.
CCAAGCAACCAGCACCCTTTTATAATAGACAAGTGGCATTTGAAACAACAACATAGCGTTGAAAACAGTTTTAACGATTTTTTTTTATCTGTAACAAAAATAATTGTAATTTTAAAAGAAACGCACGTGACCTCACAGTCAAATCCACGGCGATTTCCTTGCCACACAATCAGAAAGGTGGATCTAAAACGAAGCAAATATGTGAATACAAACAGCGATTACAATTTCTATAAAAACTTTATATATATTTCTGCTAATACGGTAGACATCATCATCATCATGTACCGGGCCTGCTGGCGTAGGTGGTCATGTCTCTCCACAACTTTCGATCTCGACAGTTATTTATCATTTCTGTTGTTGGCCTTCTGCCAAGTCATTCTCTTAAGCTGTCTGGTATTTTTTCTGCTTGCTTTCCTCTATCTCTTCGTCCCTCAATTTGTCCAGTTGTTACAATATATTCCATTTGTTCTCTTCTCATTACAATGCCAAAAAATGATGATTGTTTCTTCCTAATATTGGAAATTAGCTTTCTCTTTGCTTTGACCTCTTTCAGAACATTTTCATTACTCTTCTTAGCTGTCCATGGTATTCTCAACATTCTTCTATAAAACATAAGTGCAGACATACATCTAAATAAAATCGTGTAAGTTACCCTTGCTATTCGCCAAATTCATAGGCCGTACATGTAGATGATGAGAATAGCAACATCATTTAGCTTCTGATCGCCGCAGATGATCAAGCCCTTATTGAAACAACCTATAGTGAACAAAAACATCTTATTAACCATTTGAACAACACATGGAACAATTACAATATGAAAGTTAGCACGAACAAAACAGAAGTCATAATTGTAGCAAGAGAAAAAGGAAAACAAATGTGAAACGACAAAAACAAGTGCAAGGGACACGTTGCAAATATTTATCAAGCAAATACTTCGGAATCAGTATAGGCAAACGTTGTGAAGAAGATAAAGAAACATCAAACCAGGTGATTGGGCAGTTCGCTGCAATATTACATAACAAACATGTACCATTAAGCACACAGACAGCACTAAAGAAAACAGTTATACTCCAGACGTACAAATGACAAAACTGAGAATTAACAGAAGATAAATTAGCAGGAGAAAAGCATCACAGCGAAAAATTAGATGCTTGAGAGGAAGGAAGGAATGCTGAACGTGAAGAGAATAAATGAGGATTGGAGGTATAAATAAAATAGTTGGGGTAACAGCAGTGCTGGATCTCATCAATAAACACTTGAAACACGATCACCACCAGACAGCATCCCCACGAGAGCATTACAATTCCGGCGGAATTTCAATAGGAGAACAGGAATACATAGAAGATAATGGATGAATGAAAAAAAAAAACGGACGGCAAATGAGCACAATGCTGAGATACACAACACAACGTTGTCACGGGCACAACATTTTTTAATCGAAGCTGAAAAAAATAAACAATTCAAATGGAGGAAAGTGATAAAGTAAACATCAGATTAATGTTATCTCTTGAGCGTTTTAACAGGAAGCTAAATGAATTTTAAATTTTTTTGAAGATTTGACAGAAAGTTTAATGCTTTGTGCAGATAGATAAGACAAATAGAAATAATGGTTTTGTTCTTACACATGTAGCAGTGGCTACAACATTATCATTAGTGGATACTATAAAGGGAAAATATGAAAGAGACAGAGAGAGAATAAGCGAATATGCTCCGTGTGGGCCAGACTTCGGACAACATGCGAAGGATCGATAGCGAAATGATACAGCAGAGTTTGAGATCTTTATTGTGTGAATGAATGTACGTGTTGTTTATAGAAACACTGACTTTCATGTTTGATGACTTCGGTCAATGACCACAAAAAATGTTCTGTTTCAGCCATAACAGTTGTAGAGACAGCCAGCTCAGAATGCAACATAAAAATAATGATAAATAAGAAAACTATATTTAATGGTGTCCTGATTGCTTTGCGGTGTTTCTGTAGTTTGTGTATTTTTTTTTGTGGTTGTCACGTTGGGAATGTAAAGCTGATCGTTTGAAGATAAAGTGGTCTTTTTGTTTTTCTTCGGATACAGAATGTAACATGTCGCTGTGAGAATCTGTCTTAAGTATATGGTTATCGTTAGTCGAAAGTCCTGGTATCACTGCAAACGAATTAACATCCATAATTGCTCAACCGCCCGTGGCAGTAGAATTATTCGAATTAAAACTCGTCTCATAGAAGGATCCAAACAAAGAAAGGCAGCAGCAGTTCCCGTCATAGGCTGAAATGTCCTTCGTCATGCGATATCCTCATTTATCATAAGCAATAAGAATATCGATACACAATCTGGATGAAAACACACAGCTCACGGTGTGAATAGAGCACTAATCTCAGTAGCTCCGGCACTAAGCCGGACCTGGAATACGAGAAAACTGCAACAAGGAACAATTTCAGACTTAGCCTCAATGGTTCCTGTCGCCTATCCGTCATATTGACCGGAAGTCCTCTCCTTAAGCACATTCTCGTTGTTACTGAAGCTGTCTTATTGAGGAAGTGAATTCAATTTTTGCTGTCTAGATAAAAATATTCTACCCGCTCACGTTTTATTTTTTGTCGTTTTCTTCCCATTTAAATGAGCGATTTTTTTTGGGTCGATCTTGTGGTATTCTGTTGTGTAAATGTACATAATCACACAATAAATCACACATATAATCAATTACATCTCATTAACTTAAATGTGCGAAGGAAAAAAAACGTCCGTTTCACTTAATTTTGCTTCTGCTGATATGTTTTGTTTCTGCTGATATGTTTTGTTTCTGCTGATATGTTTTGTTTCTGCTGATATGTTTTGTTTCTGCTGATATGTTTTGTTTCTGCTGATATGTTTTGTTTCTGCTGATATGTTTTGTTTCTGCTGATATGTTTTGTTTCTGCTGATGTGTTTTGTTTCTGCTGATATGTTTTGTTTCTGCTGATATGTTTTGTTTCTGCTGATGTTACTATTCAAAATATCTTTTTCCTTCCCCCTCTATCAATGCTTGTTCGAGTCTGAAGACAGGATGTGACAACATCAACGATAATGGCGTCGAGTTGGTCTGGCCTTCACTACATCTAGATTGACTAGAGCACTGTGTTCTCTTTTTGTGTTCGCCTTATATGATATTTAATAACAATGCATTCTCTCCAGAAGTACAAACCATTGTATGTATTGATTCTGTGCGTAGTTAACTATTTGTTCTATATCTACTCTTTCTCTTATACGATTGTGTCTCTTCTGGTCGCTTCAACCTGATACGACATACTGTAATATGTTATTTATTTTACCAGAATAAGACATTTCGAGTTACAGTGGATTTGTCTTGTATACAGTGAAACATATATATAATTCTTCTTGTTTTGCTTCCCTCTATCACTAGCCTTACCATACTGCAATATCACATAGATCTTATTGCTCATACTTATTGACCACGAGAGACAGTACAAATAGCATTTTCTAAAATTAGTAACAGAACAAGACAAATAAAATGTCAGCTGCAAGCAGCTTCAAACCAAGCACATTTAACGACATGACAACACATGTACAGGGAGCGAGAGAGAAACTTGAAAGGCAAACACACAGAGAGAGAGAGAGTTGATGTTGCAGCTCGTCTCTTCTCTCATTAATATCGCAAGATAAGCATGTACTCAACTCGTGCCCTGCCTAGCACTTGAGCCTTGTATCGATCTCATTCTGTTTCTGAGTGTGATGGACTCTCTTCTCCTCTCGATGTTTATTTTAAAGTCCTGCCAGCTTGACTTTTACCAGTAATTAAAATTTGGAAAACTACGGGGTTTTAGACTGAATAAACAGATAACTAGCTGGTGATAATACATCACGGTGGATATCTATTGCACGGACAGGAAAGCTACATAAGATATGTCACTGTCGTTTTTGAAAGGTTCCACATACGTTTATGTGGAAGAAGTTATGAGACTATGACGTTCAAGAATGGGGCTCTATATTAGAATGACGTGATCATTTCATCATCATCAAGTACCGAGCCTGCTGGCGTTGGTGATCATGTCTCTCCACAACTTTCGATCTCGACAATTATTTAGCATTTCTGTTGTTGACCTTCTGCCAAGCCATTCTCTTAAGCTGCCTGGTATTTTTTCTCTTTGCTTCCCTCTATCTCTTCGTCCCTCAATTTTTCCGGTTGTTACAATATATTCCAGTTGTTCTCTTCTCATTACATGGCCAAAAAATGATGATTGTTTCTTCCTAATATTGGAAATTTGCTTTCTTTTTGCTTTGACCTCTTTCATAACATTATCATTACTCTTCTTAGCTGTCCATGGTATTCTCAACATTCTTCTGTAAAGCCACATTTCTACAGCCTCCAGCGATTTTCTTGTCTGTTGTTCTATTGTCCATGTTTCACATCCATATGTTAAGACTGGCTCCACATAGCATTTAAGAATTCTTTTTTCTTGTTTCTATTGTCAAAAATGGATTGCATAGTATCTTCCTCATTTTCTGGAAAGCTGCTTTTGCCTGAGCCATTCTGCATCTCACCTCTTTTGTACATCTTCCGTCTGAGGTTAACAAAGCTCCCAAATATTTAAATTCATTTACCTGTTTTAATATTGTTCCAGTTGTCTTTATTTTGCACTGAGGTGATGTCTTTTTCTTTGTTGTTACCATTAGTTCTGTCTTTTTGCTATTAAGGCTGAGTCCTTTATTTTTGCTTTCTTTCACTATAATGTCTAACATTTCTTGTAACTCATTTTCACTGTTATCGTGGTAATTTAGAAGTCGATCTAAATAGTGTACAACGAGCAAATATACAGGTACTTTTACAAATATTATCTGATTGGTCTATTTTGTCCATACATAACTTACATATGAGACAAGAGCATTGTTCATATTATACTATTCACGGAACTAGTTTAATTGCAGTCAAAGAAATCCATATCCGCTCCACCACTTGTCACATTATTTCCCAATCATCCCAGGCTGGGATCACTGTTTACGTATCTCGATGGCGATGGTAGCCAAGTTCAAATATACATTTTTTTGTCTGGGCATAGTTCGGGAACTTTACGAAAGCTCCCAGTATTAGCCTTCTTTTCGTGTAAAATATTAGACTTTATATAACATAAGCTCATATCACATGCCATGGTAGTCGACTAGTTATGTAAAGTTCACGACCGTGGTGCTTACAATAAGAGAGTTCGCAGACTTTAGTCGAGAAATTGTCTTCATTGTACATCAGACAGCTCCATAATGCTGAGATCTTCTGACAAGAACCTCCCCGAGCGTGCAGTTCTTGACGATCTCAGTACTTGTCACATGCTAGCGAAAGCACTGAAGATGTTTTCAACTCAGATGCACGAACTCTGTAGCTTCTGATAAGACATTATATTTAGAGGTAGATTTTTTATTTCTTCATCATTTGTGCACGGACAGAGGCTATGTTTGGCAAACTCTTTTCAAATGTTAATTGTCAATGATTCTTTAACGTGCGTATAATGCAAGTTTGATCTCTTGTTTGTTTCCGTGGCGGAATTCGAACCGTGAACATGCAGAGGTCAGCGTCTCTAAACCTCTAACCTCTAAACCACCCAGTGTTCAGTTTAAACAACTATTCGATTTCATCCATAGAAAGGTGGTATATATATTCATATGTAAACATCGTTAAAGGATAAACATTGGAAGTTATAGGAGTTTTCTATAATAGAAACATTATTTTACATTCATAATCAGAATTTATACAAAATCTTATTTACTAGCGCATTGTGTTGATGCTTTGGCAACTTTTTGTCCTAAACTTGACAGGAGATACTCTCATTTTCACATTTCTACATTTCTGACAAAAGATTTTTTCTATCGGGGGTGAAATAAAAATCCTAAGTCTCGCACATCGTGGCGACTGCTTTAACCAAGCGGCCTTTATCCCTCTGGTCCTCCTCTGAGCCCTCAGACATACACCAGCAACTGTAATATATGCCGTAATGATCGTATATTTCTGACGTAATTGTATAGACTAACCTAAGGATGGGTTCGTTCCCTCTTTCCCTTTATTCTTATAAACACATCTGGCGTTAACATTATCGTCAGCACAGAAAATGATGAAACCTAGAAGTTAACACCAATCGTTAAATAAGTAATATTAGAAAAGGTCACACCTTAATTAAATGCAACCCAATCTGATGTCAGAGAACTAACTATATTAGCAGCAGCTAAACTAGAATATGTCAATAGTGTTTCTTTAGAAACAATCTTCGGGTACTGGTTTTGAGATTGTCTTGTCTCGTGTCCTTTATGTATTCTTCTGTTTCACCACATTTGTCTGATTTCAGTCATATAATTTTGTTTTATGTTGTTGGTTTTTCCTTGTATTTCATCTAACGATCAATAATGTAATCGTCTGATAACTTTACTCTAACTGAGAATATTTTCCTGCAGAGTTTATTTCTTCTATAACCTCTAACCTTAAGACACCAAGTATGCGAGAGAAAAAAAATGATGAATAAAATATTATGGATCTTCTTTTCTTTCTTCTTTTCTATTTTCACTGATACCTAAAAGGTGTTGTGGTTATATCATTTGTCGTTCTTGAGCTGCTCGAACTGTCTGAGTTAGTGATTTTCCTTTGGTGTTACATGTCTCAGTCACTGCATCTATCCATCTTCTTTTGGGTCTTCCTCTTGGTCTTTTTCCACGCATTCTTGAGAAGAATGTCCTTGATTGTGATTGGTGAGGATTCATTCTGACCACGTGGCCGAACCATTTAAGTTGTTGTTCTATATATTCTTGGCAGGGTTTAGTTCCTACCATTTATCTTACAAGGATGCATCCTATCACCAAGCTTGATCAATCTATACACTGAGCAAATCTTTAAAAACATCTCAGAGATGCCAGGCCTAAACATTAATGGAAATATAATTAATAACCTAAGATATGCTGATGATACTGTTCTACTAGCAGAAAATCCTAAAGATCTACAACAATTGGTTAATGTGATAAACATAACAAACAAAAAATATGGACTAGAAATGAATGTCAAAAAGACTAAAACTATGATCATAAACAAAGAAAATTCTCAAGACCTACAATTAAATATCACAGTTGAGGGAATACATCTGGAGACAGTCCAGAGCTACAACTACCTGGGACATACTATAACTAATGATGGAAAATGTAAAATTGAAATAAACAAAAGAATAGGTATGGCAAAAAGTAATTTTAATGCCATGAAAAATATACTAACAACAAAACAAATATCAACAGGGCTGAAACTAAGAATGGCAAAATGTTACTCTTTCTCAATATTCCTGTATGGTGCAGAAACATGGCATTAGACAAGAAAACAGAACAGAAAATTGAAGCCTTTGCCTTTTAAATGTGGGTTTTTGTAGAAGAATAGGTAGAATTGGATGGAAAGAAAAGATAACAAACGATGAAGTTTTAAAACAACTGAAAATAAAAAGAGAACTACTAAATACAATCAAGACAAGACAAATGAAATTTTTGGGGCATGTTAAAAGACAAAACAGCCTACTAAAAGTAATATTGGAGGGGAAAATACAAGGTAAAAGAGGCAGAGGCAGACCAAGACTAACATGGACGAATAACATCGAAAGATGGACAAGTCAATCTATGACAGCCTGTACCATCAAAGCAAGAAACAGTAAAATGGCGATCCATGGTAGCTAACCTTCGTTGCGGAGAAAGCACTCGATAGAATGATGATGTTTCTTATGGTTTCATTTGGTATTCTATCTCTTGTGTTGTTTGTTACTTAACATTCTGGATAGTGCTCTAAAATTGTTGCATCATTCAAATTAGCAGTGGGATGGCTTTGTGAATGTGCACATGCTTTACACCTAAAAGCAATTGTAGATTTATTTCAATGAAGTCAGTCAACCCAGCTGTAAGTTAAAGCAATTATTGATCACTGACCCCAGTCACGGACAACTACAAATTTACTAAGCCTGCTGGCTGAGAGGTAATTACTATATAAAAAACCTACAACTAACGTGACGTTTTCAGCTTTGCGAGCAGGGGTAGTTGTGGGTAGAGTGATGTTAGCCGTCTACAGGTTCAATGGTTGAAAACGTCACGTTAGTTGGGAGGTTTTTCGGCTTTATTTTCTGCCCGCTGGCCATAGTAGATCAATATTTGGTAGCACCCCAGTCATCGCTCATCATCATCATGTGTTATACCGGTTGGCGTAGGCGATCATGTCCTTCCACAATCTTCTATCTACAGTGCATCGTATCAGTTCTGTTGTTAATTGTTTTCCATGCCACGACACCAAGCTATCCAGTATTTTCTCTCTTTGTCGCCCGCGATCTCTCTTTCCTTTTATTTTGCCAGTTGTAATCAAGTATCCTAACTAACTTTTTTTCTTCTGATGATATGCCCTAAAATTGTTGATTGTTACTTTCTGATGTTTTTTAGGAGTTCCTTTTTTGTGTTGGCCTCTTTGAGCATTTCTTCATTGGTCTTTTTAGCTGTCCAGGAAACTTTCAACATTCTTCTGAGAAATCCCATCTCTCTCTCTCTCTCTCTCTCTCTCTCTCTCTCTCAATGTAATTTTATTTTAAGTGTTAGACACCTGCACAAAAAAAGTTTTTCCGGCATTTTCCCATTACTGGGGTCTGTCGAGAGAAACTGTAGGACAGAGGAATAAAGGCCGCATGTGCAGTGCAGCAGCCGCCGGGTGTTCGGGTGTGAGATTTTTTTTCAGTTTTCATGTTATTATCATCTGCATCAGTGATACGAAACTGTACGGATAGTGTGCCTGCTCATTTGATCATGGGCACAATGTGTTTTACAGTGTCATAGTTAGGCCAAAACGCTGCAGGATTTAGGTGTAGTTGTCAATCTTTCTGACTCTTAGTTTTCTTTGTGTCTTAAAGTCGGATTGCCAGGAGCTATAGGCATCTAATATCAGTGGCAAAGAGTCGTTGGTCAGCGGAAAAGCACGTGTGAGCTGCCTACGTCAAAGGCAGAGCAGGCATGTGGGTTGCCAGCGCACTGAATAAAGCAAGCATGTGGGTTGTCAACGTCCGGAACAAATCAAGTATGTGGGCGCATTGAACCAAGTATGTGGGTTGCCAGCGTCCTAAACAAAGCAAGCATGTGGGTTGTCAGCTTTCGGAATCAAACAAGCATGTGGGTTGCCAGCTTTCGGAATCAAACAAGCATGTGGGTTGCCAGCGTCCTGAACAAAACAAGTATGTGGGTTGCCAGCGGCGTCCTGAACAAACAAGTATGTGGGTTGCCAGCGTCTGGAACAAATCAAGTATGTGGGTTGCCAGCGTCTGGAACAAATCAAGTATGTGGGTTGCCAGCGTCTGGAACAAATCAAGTATGTGGGTTGCCAGCGTCTGGAACAAATCAAGTATGTGGGTTGCCAGCGTCTGGAACAAATCAAGTATGTGGGTTACCAGCGTCCTGAACAAATCAAGTATGTGGGTTGCCAGCGTCCTGAACAAATCAAGTATGTGGGTTGCCAGCGTCTGGAACAAATCAAGTATTTAGGTTGTCAGCGTCCGCAACAAATCATACATGTGAGTTGGCTGCGCATGGGGTTGGTCGAGTATTGTGTCCCCAGCTTTGCTTATTATTCACAATTTATTTTGACACCCCCCCCCCTTTTCGGCCATAATAATGCTGCAGCAGTGACAATCCTCCCTTCTCAGTTGCCCACCCCCTCATCGCTGTAACATTGCCTCGTGGTAACCATTTAATTTATATGACCAAAATATGACCAAACTACTTCCAAGCCTAATGTGTCTTATTGTGGCAGTATCAGCAATTCGCAGGCAAATTAAAAATGGGGCAATGCCAAAGTTATATTTTATGTCAAATTTCAGGTGTCATTCATGAGCGCCAAGCTGTGTTTGAATCCTCGTTCACACAGTCGCCAAGCCAGTGCGTTTGCTCTCTCTACCGACAGTCTTTTCAATATTAGAAAGGGAGAACCAGACAAACTAGAATTTTGTCAAAGAGAAGTCTCTCATTAAAGGAAAATAATCACTATATAGATAAGGTGTTTGGGAAATGAGTGGCCAGAGCAAACAGAATTATGGAGTAATAGAACAAAGAAGTATGTGTGAGCACTCGAAAAATTGACAGACAAACAACAACAGAAAAAAGTGAAGAACAATATATGGTCCGAAGCGGGATCGAACCCGTACACCCTGGCACCGCGCCTTGCCACGAGAAGCCGAACGCTTGGCACACTGCCACGCAGCTAACTAAAACATTAGCTATTGTAGCAGTGTCTTACACGAAGGCGTTCTCAATGACTATAGCATAGGGTAACGATCACAGACCGGAAATAAATTGTATACTTGTCTATCTATCTATCTATTGACCTTTCGAGCCGTTGCCGGCCCATAGGGCGTAGATCAAGATACACCTTCTCATACTGAATTTTTGTTCTAGCAGTTTTCTTTTAAAGATATTTTTATCGAATCTCGCCATTTGTCACAAGAAGCCGAACGATTGGTTAATAAGGGGTGTTAGAGATAGTGTGCCAAGCGTTCGGCTTCTCGTGGCAAGGCGCGGTGCCAGGGAGTACGGGTTCGATTCCCCTTCGGACCATATATTGTTCTTCGTTTGTTTCTGTTGTTTGTCTGTCAATTTTTCCGAGTGCTAACACATACTTCTTTGTTCTATTATTCCCTATTATCGCCTCGGAAGTTCCGTATATAATAATATTTATTTATTATTATTTGTATCCAAACAGAATTATCCTTTTTAAAAAAATATATATTATAATTATAAATGATGCCATAAAAGAGAGATTGAGCATTGGATCAGTTGTAAACTACATATAAAGACAACAGATGAAATGGTTTGCTCATCTGGAAAGAATGCCAAGAGATTCTATACCATATAAAAGTCGTATTTAAAGAGGAGATAGAGGAATATACCTTGGTTAGAACCAGATTAAGATAGTTTCACAACATCCAAGAAAAGCTATAACAACATCAATTGACAATGACTGAGGCTGGCAGAGGGCAAGAACTAGAACTTTGTACTTTCCTCGACACTCCAAGGAGTGTTAGAGGGAGTGAAAATATATAGGGAGGAGAGAACGAAGATTCTCATTTCTCGACACTCCAAGGGGTGTGAGAGGGAATGAAATATATAGGGAGGAGAGGAGCGAGATTCTCATTTCTCGACACTCCAAGGGGTGTTAGAAGGAGTGAAAATATATAGGGAGGAGAGGAACGAAGATTCTCATTTCTCGACACTCCAAGGGGTTTAGAGGGAATGAAAATATATAGGGAGGAGAGGAACGAGATTCTCATTTCTCGACACTCCAAGGGGTGTTAGAGGGAGTGAAAATATATAGGGAGGAGGGCAGCGAAGATTCTCATTTCTCGACACTCCAAGGGGTGTTAGAGGAGTGAAAATATATAGGGAGGAGAGGAACGAAGATTCTCATTTCTCGACACTCCAAGGGGTTTAGAGGGAATGATAATATATAGGGAGGAGGGAGCGAGATTCTCATTTCTCGACGCTCCAAGGGGTGTTAGAGGGAGTGAAAATATATAGGGAGGAGGGCAGCGAAGATTCTCATTTCTCGACACTCCAAGGGGTGTTAGAGGGAGTGAAAACATATATGGAGGAGAGGAGCGAAGATTCTCATTTCTCGACACTCCAAGGGGTTTGAGAGGGAGTGATAATATATATGGAGGAGAGGAGCGAAGATTCTCATTTCTCGACACTCCAAGGGGTGTTAGAGGGAGTGATAACATATAGGGAGGAAGGGAACGAAGATTGTCATTTCTAGACAAATTTTAAAGTTAAAGTGGTCGGTGACAAGAAAATATGGGATTTGTTATTTCTGACATTAACATTCGACTTTCTTTTTTAACCTCCCTCACTCAATGTTGTTCTCAGAATGTATAAATCGTGTATTTCCTCAAATGGTCTTCTATTAATCATGCATTCTATGTATATATATTTATATATCTTTATTCCCTAATTCTCATTGTGTCTATATTATTTATTTTCTATCCATTTTTTCCTTATTTCAGCGACACTAAGTTTGTCGTACCAAAAAAAAAAATCATTCCAAAAATCAAGATATTCTAGTTGTTTATCAAATTCTCATTACATTGTTTTCCCGGCGTCTGTTATTTGTTCCTTCTCTCAATCAATATTTTTTTTTTTAGAAAGAAGATTGATTGGTTATAAAAGACAGCCTTTCCTCCCCCTTTACTCCCAATCCTTTCTACAAACGTCACGTTTCTAATGAGCTATGAACATTAGCGACAACTTTTGAGTGGTCTATAAACCTCTCTCACAGAAAAACGAAATCGTCATTAGCATTTAATATACAACTCACGGACACTTGATCAAATACGATGGAGAATTATTACCCTTCAAATGCAATGTCAGTTTGCCCTCGGTTTTTATTGAATTAATGAAGCTTCTAATTTTCATAAACGCAACTAAATAACGCATTACACAAACATAAATAAATTACACGTCATAAAAGAACAGCTAAATATCACATGGTGCAAATATTAATAAGTGATAATGCCAGACATCAATTAATAACTAGATGAAAACTTAAAAATAACACGTCACGAACATAAATAATCACATTGACAAAATAACACATGCCACGAACATAAATAATCACACTGACGAAAGATAGCACATGTCAAGATCATAAATAATCACATTAATAGAAATTAACAGATGTCACGAACGTAAATAGTCACATTGACAGAAAATAACACGTCATGAGCACAAATCGTCACATTGACAGAAATAGTCACATTGACAGAAGATAACACATCCAGAAAAGACTAAGAATTCGTCGAGAAAAGACAAAAGACGTATTAAAGTGAAGTCAAACAGTAACTTGCATCATGTGGTTCGGTTATAAAAATTGTTCCAAAAGCATCGTGTCAAGAAACACGATATATAAATATCTTATATATATATATATATATATATATATATATATATATATATATATATATGTATATACACACACACACATGGGAGCCGCAATAGCTAAGTGGTTAGTGAACTGGACTACTAAGAACAAGAGGTTGTGTTCGATCCTGATCGATGGCTTCCAAGATCACCCAGCCTTAATGGGTACCGGATTTTTTTCTGGGAAAGTAAAGCGGCACGGGCGTAATACCGACCACATTACCCCAAAAATCATGGGCCGAAGATCTGTAAAATTTATGGTTACTAACACCATATTCCCTATACGCCACACGGCGTGACGGGGCACTTTACTTTACTTTTATATATATACATATATATATATATATATATACCATTAACACATTTACAATTTGGTCGGCATTCACCAGTGTTTGATTAACTAAATAAACAGATTAGGCTCAAGTTTATGATCGTCTTATCGGACCCAAGGCAACGAATGAAAAGAATATTGGTTTGATTTTGAAAGTAAAAGCATCAAGCTTTCTTCAGTTGTTTCCAAGTAGGTATTTCGGTAAAAGCGACCTCCCGTATCGCCAGCTTTACCTGTGACGTAGTCCCTGGAGACTAGGAACTAAATAAATGTTGCGTGTTAATCCATTTCTCTCTGGCAGCCGTGTGCACAGGGGTCCCTTGCCGCACAGGCAGATAACCCTGTCTTCGGAGGTACTCATATTTTTTCTGTCGATGAATGATTGACGTCTCAAGCCGGGCCTCGCTGCTGAGATCAGATCTGATTTATAATAAAATAAAAATCCCAACTGGTACAGCTAGGATTTGAACCCACAACTTCTCTGTCTCTGGCCGGCGTCTTGCATCGAGACAAACTAGTTCCCCCTCCAATATTCTATGTTTGACCCGGGCACACTGCCCAACTAAAAGTTGAAGCAGGAAATCACAGTGCCCTTAATTTTGTTTTAGATTTGAAAAACTATTACCAAAAGAATAATGTAGTTCTTTAGTATCTACTGAATGGCCGTAAAATCCTAAAATAAATAATTAAAAGTAAAGGAATCAAGCCTTTAGCAGTTCTCAAGACATAACCATTTTTGCACATTTTCTTGAAAATTCTTTTCAATTGTGTTATTGTTAACGATAAGTGATATGCCTTAGCGTAAATGTTTCATTGTGTATTTCTCCCTAATCATGTTAAATTTTAAAATCTGATCGCAGTTTTTTATATTATTCCCTTAGCAATTTAGACGAGACCACCATGCTGACGTCGAGAATTGTGTTGTAATAGCGTCTTAACCGTTGCAGAACATGCGTTTAAATAATCTGGCTAGTTTCAATTTAAAAATAGTTAATCTACTATAAACAAATATGCATACATATATATGTGTGTGTTTGTGTTTTATTTGTTTTAATATTGTGCAGCATTACTTGACAATATTTAATAATCTTCTATTGCTAGTATAATGTGTTGATTATTGAATATTTATAATTATTAATGTTTGTTTTGTGTAATACAATTGCTTTATTAAAATTGTGGCTTAGTAAAATTGAAAACGCATTAGGAGATCATTTATAATCCTCGCGTATAAATTTATAATGAGGAAGACCCTGCATCAGTCCACTGTACAATCCATATTTGATAAAGAAGCCAGAAAAAAGCGATCTTAAATTGTATGTTGAGCCAGTCATAACATATGGATGTGAATAATTGACACTAGGACAACAGACAAGAAAATTACTGGAGGCTGTAGAAATGTGGTTTTACAGAAGAATGTTGTGAATACCATGGACAACTAAGAAAAGTAATGAAAACATTCTGAAAGAGGCCAAAGCAAAAAGAGAGCTTTCCTCCAATATTAGGAAGAAACAATCATGATTTTTGACTATGATATGAGAAGGGAACAACTGGAATAAATTGTGACAAGTGGAAAAATTGAGGGAACCAAAGAGAAAATATACCAGACAGCTTAAGATAATTGCTTGGCAGAACGTTAACAACAGAAATGATAAATAACTGTCGAGATCGAAAGTTGTGGATAGACATGATCACCTACGCCTGCAAGCACGGTACTTGATGATGAAAACAAATTTGACGTTTAACGTATGATGTCACAAATTTAAACCACTTCCATAAAGTATCAATTTAAGAATGAAGGGCATGTACTAGATTCGTGACTTCTTCGTCCATAAACAATACACAATTTCACAGATTAGAACTAAAATGTCACATTAAGATTAAAACAAACAACTGTGCACGACCAACAACCATAGCAATGTTAAAACACCATGACACAGTCTGAGAGTAAGAGGCGGTCGAAAATATATCAGTGGAAAGATAACATTAGAGACAAGACAGTCATTGATTTCGTTAGAAACCATCGACATCTGTGCCCGACATGGTAGTAATTGTATAAAGTAGTAGCCATCATCAACAGCTCAAAAAGTTCAAGAGTTTAGTAAGCAAACACGTTCATGATGTTCAACGTCAAAGAAACTAGAAGCATAAATGACATCATCAGTTTCCACCCACTCTTCAATTCGAAAGTTTACGTTCTTCAAAATTTAAAACGTGATTAAAAGAGATAATGGGCTGCAGCTTCGTATCGCTGCACGCGTATATCAGAGTGTGTACATAGTTATTATATAATTTAGCTGCGAAATCTCTCTTTACGCACCGACGTTTGCGAAATTCCTGAAGCATTCGTCGTATATCATGTGCTTGCGTTTGGTGAAATCTTTCTCTCTAGGAATGTTGAAATCGATTGTCGTTATTTGTGCTAAATGGGGTAATTTTTCTGGTATTATCTATAAGAGATAACGCAGTGAAATGTGTATCTGAGATTTACGTATTGAAGCAGAAGTTATGCCAAGATCTGTCACATCAACGACTTTTGCAGACTTCGCTTACTCGAATGACGTCTTTACTTGTCAGCGTTCCAGGTAAAAATATATCATTTTATATATATATATATATATATATATATATATATATATATATATATATATATATATATAACACACACACACTCCTTATCTTGAACTACATGTGCTGAATGTAAGCTTTCTGTATGTTTTCGTTTCATTATCAATCCAGTTTTTTTTTTATTTTGTCAAGTTAAGAATGTCTGTTTCGGTTTGATCTTTCGGGAATTTAGTTTTTGTTCCCTATTCTCCACTAATTTTTTGTAAAATAAATGTAAAATGGTATTAAGCAGCTAAGCCTATAGAGATAGTAGAAAACTGATACAAATGTTATATCTCCGTTTAGAGTTTGCATTAATATTTTTTTTTTATTGCAGCCTTTTTATCGCTTTAATTTTCAAATTCTTTCTTTATATTCGATGTCTGTCTCTCCTGCTTATTTACAGTTTTTCTGTAACATTTTTATTTGGTACTTCTCATTCTTTTCCGCATTCTCTCTCGCATCTTGTACGTTTAATCGCAAACTAAAAAAAAAAAATAATAATAATAATAAGCATACAAATTATAAAAAATAAGTTTTCAAAATAACTTGTCTTCATTTAACTATTTTCCAACCAAAGAAAACACACGGGGAGATTCGCCCTGACCGAACAGAATTTATGGAGAAAATAATTGAAGGGCACAACTGTCTTAAAAATGAAATTAACAATGCAATTATTGAAAAAAAGCTATTTGTTTTATACATCAAATAAAAGAAGATTGAAGTAGGATGTAGTAAAAAGAAATGTTAAAATAATATAATAATTTATAGAAAAATGTCTCAGAATCTGTGATGAATAATTGTTTTCTCATTTCGCTTAATACAAAAAACCAGCCGTACAGTACACTGACCAGTGGTAGTAAAAGAGTTAAACACTGTTTTTCGAGCAAATATCTTGACATGTATGAATGATTTGATCTCAGAACTGTAATATTTAATTACAGAGCTTGAAGCTGTCACCGACTCATAGCTTCTGGCTTGCGCTAGGATCAGTGAATCAGAATCATTAAGATTCCACTCAAGCTCTTCGCCATGCCTCTAGAAACAGACTAACCAGTTTAGTCTGGCCAAGGGGGTAGGGATCGAAGAAGGAAGGAAACCCGACACACAAAAATGCCGTACAGAAGTCGGTGGTTTGTGCCAAAAGGCGGAAATAAACTACAATATAAGGCATCTACGCTCACTTAACAGGGAGCCGCGATAGCTCAGTGGTTAGTGAACTGGACTACAAAGGACAAGAGGTAGGGTTCGATCCCAATCGACGGCTTCCGGGTTCACCCAGTCTTTAATGGGTACCGGATTTTTTTCTGGGAAAGTAAAGCGGCACAGGCATAATACTGACATCATTACCCCAAAAGTCATGTGTCGAAAATCTGTAAAATGTATGGTTACTAACACCATATTTCCTATACGCCACTTGGCGTGACGGGGCTCTTTACTTTACTTTACTTTACTTTACTTTACTTTACTTTTTTACGCTCACTTAACGTCTTTTTAACTAAGATTGAGGAAGACGATTTTCAATTCCTTTAGTAGTCATCACGTGAACGTCAGAAAGAGATCCATATATATTTTTCTCTTCATAAAATGACTATGAATCTAGTCAGGTTTGAGAAAATGACTTTGTCTCAGTATACTTAAGTAAGTATAACATATGAAGCGAATCAATTTAGAGGAAGAGTATGTTTACAGCGCTCTGAAAAAAAAAATTAACAACATAAAAAAAAAACAAAGAAAAATATATGGTCCAATGCAGGATCGAACCCGTACTCCTTGGCACAGCGCCTTGCCACAAGTAAGGGGAGTGAAAGAAACGATAATCGTTTTAGTAATCTTCAGTAAAGAAGAGACTGATATAGAATGATTTTATTTTTCTGAGTGTTCGCCAACTTGCGCCATGGCGAAGTCCCTAGACACTATGAACTGAATTTGTCGTGTTCATCCGATTTTCTATAGGAGCCGTGGGCACAGGGGTCCCTCGCCGCACAAGCAGATATCTCCGTCTTCGGAGGTACTCATGTTTTCCGTTGATGAGTAATTGACGTTTCAAGCCGGGGCTCGCTGCTGAGACTAGGGACTGTTGCCCCTAGAAATCATAAACAAAAATCCCAACTGGTGCAGCCGGGATTTGAACTCACAGCCTCTCTGTCTCGAGACCGGCGTCTTGCTTCGAAACCAACCAGTTCTCGTTGACTGAGGAATAAAATGGAAGGAGAACTAGATAAAATTATAAGTTTGATACCTTCATTAATGGATGTTTCCGCAGAATAAAAGGATGGAAAAGGCAGGACGAACTCACTAACATAGAACTATGGGAAACTACCAGTACAAGTGGACAAAGTGATACAATGAAGACGATTGCCCTGGATAGGAAACACT
Organism: Megaustenia siamemsis; assembly: GCA_032433765.1. Classification (NCBI taxonomy): domain Eukaryota; kingdom Metazoa; phylum Mollusca; class Gastropoda; order Stylommatophora; family Ariophantidae; genus Megaustenia; species Megaustenia siamemsis. Next base: position 89,178,350 of record JAVIAB010000073.1, on the reverse strand, counting down.
GCGGAAGCCAATTGACAATATTACACGACAGGCCCGTTTCTGAAATCCCCAGGGGAAGAGACAAAGAGGAAGAACAAAATATTCTTGGAGAAGAGAGGTGGAAGCAGAGATGAAAATGATGGGGAAGGCATGGAACAGTCCTAAAAGAATGACAAGATACAGAACGGCTTGGAGAGTGTTTGTTGAAGACCTATGCTCCACAGAAAGCTGAAAAGAGGAAGAAGATTAAAAAGAAGCGGAAAAGGATGAGGAAGAGGAGGAGGAGGAGGAAGAAGAAGAAGTTTGACAGGAAAGACATGAATTGAACGGAAATGTCAATCCCTGAAAATAAATAATGGATATTTGTATTTGTTACAGAGATATGTTGCTAATAAATATTGAATATTTGATCAGGCTAAAGATAATATATTGTTGGGGAAAATTACAGTGGACTTAATTTAAACACATGACAATATATACTTAGAAAGAATGGGAGATTATTGGTTTAATACATCAGAGATCATAATATATAATTTGAGATCATTAAATTAATATGCCAGAGATTATAATATATAATGAGAGAGAAAGTTAAAGGTAGCTAATTTAACATAAATGTTAACATACAATGGAGAGAATGAGAGATTACTAATTTACCACACTAGAGATATTAATATATAAAGAGAGAGAGAATGAGAGATTACTAAATTTACCACACTAGAGATTATAATATATGAAGAGAGAGAATGAAAGATAACTAATTTACCACACTAGAGATATTAATATATAAAGGGAGAGAATGAGAGATACCTAATTTACCACACTAGAGATTATAATATATAATGAGAGAGAAAGTTAAAGGTAGCTAATTTAACATAAATGTTAACATACAATGGAGAGAATGACAATGGAGAGAATGAAAGATAACTAATTTTCCACACTAGAGAGATCATTAATTTACCACACTAGAGATTATAATATATGAATTATAATATATGAGAGAGAATGAAAGATAACTAATTTACCACACTAGAGATATTATTATATAAAGAGAGAGAATGAGAGATACCTAATTTACCACACTAGAGATTATAATATATGAAGAGAGAGGATGAAAGATAACTAATTTACAACACCTGATATGTTAATATATAAAGAGAGAGAATTGAGAGATAACTAATTTACCACACTAGAGATTATAATATATGAAGAGAGAGAATGAAAGATAACTAATTTACCACACTAGATATTATAATATATGAAGAGAGAGAATGAAAATTAACTAATTTACCACACTAGAGATTATAATATATGAAGAGAGGGAATGTGAGATAACTAATTTACTACACTAGATATTACAATATATAAGAAATGAGAGAATGAAAGATAACTAATTTACAACACCAGATATTTTAATATATAAAGAGAGAGAATGAGAGATAACTAATTTACCAAACAAGAGATTATAATATATGAAGAGAGAGAATGAAAGATAACTAATTTACCACACTAGATTTAACACAATGGATTGCATAGTATTTTCCTCATTTTTTTTAAAGCTGCTTTTGCCTGAGCCATTCTGCATCTCACCTCTTTTGTACATCTTCCGTCTGAGATTAACAAAGTTCCCAAATATTTAAATTCATTTACCTGTTTTAATATTGTTCCACTTGTCTTTATTTTGCACTGATGTGATGTCTTTTTTGTTGTTGTTACCATTACCTCTGTCTTTTTGCTATTAAGGCTGAGTCCTTTATTTTTGCTTTCTTTCACTATAATGTCCAACATTTCTTGTAACTCATTTTCACTCTTAGCGATTAATACTATGTCATCAGCATACCTTAGATTATACCTTAGGCATGCCTCTTATGGATATTAAAATAATCTCACTATAAATATTAAACAAATCTGGTGACAGCACATAACCTTGTCTAACACCCTGCTTTATTTGTTGAAACATTCCGAATTGGTTTCCAGTTCTTGTGGCCGCTGTTTGTTACCATTACATGTTCTTTATTATTCTTAGATCTTTGCTGTCTATGTTTATGCTTTATAAAATTTTGATTATTTCTTGGTGCTTTACTTTGCCAAATGCCTTGGTGTAATCTATGAAACATAGGTATAGATCTGTTTTCACCTCTATGACTCTTTCTACTAAAGATCTTATGATATAAATGGCATTGGTTGTTCCTTTATCTCTAACAAAACCACACTGTTCATCGCTAATTTCTGGACTGATTTTGTTTCGCACTCTTCGCATGATGATTCTTAGTAATTATTCTTTTGTATCTGTCAGGTCGGGTAATTTTACCTGCTACTGTATGAAGTAAACAGTACAACCTGTGGCTGCCCTGCTGCCTTGCAGGTAAGCTCGGGAGAGTAAAAGGCTAAAGGAGGGTACCCCGAAGTAAAACAACCCCACTGCCTTGTGGGTGAGACTTTTTAGTCAAAGGCTAGTGGAGCCAACCGTAAACAAACCGACGGAAGGCAACAGAAAACCACCGTTGTAATTTCTTTGTATAATCATGAATCGAAAATATAATTAAAAATAATTATAAGTGAATTAAGCTAAGATCTCATAATGTGGAAGACGATGAGAGATGCTGAGTCATTAACTACTCATGGTAATATGTAGTAATTAAATAAAATGTAACTGAGTTAATTTAAGTAAGAACAACGATATGTAGAGTATTTTATGGGACTTATGGGATCGGAAAATAAAGACCGCTTGTCCAGCGCAGTCGTTGCAATGTATTCGTGTTTAAGTTTTTAATTGAATTAAGAAGCTCTATATAATAGAATATAACGAAAGGGGATGGGAGGTTACTGAAACTGAATGGTAGCTTAAAATGTTAAATTGAGAAAAACAAATTAGTGATAACAATCAATATCTTTAAGTGAAAAAGACTGTGACAGTCTTGTAGACTTAAGGGGAAAAAAGAGTAAGAAAATTAATTTATTTCAAATGCTGTCACCTGACTGGATCAATATTATATTTACTCACATTAGGATTCCAACCATTTTCCGACGACTTAGGCTAGAAGAATAAGAGGGACATGTCAGGAACGCTGTCTGTTTTGAGGAAAATAAACTGGCAAAATGGTGTTCCCAAGGGTAAAGGTTCGAACCGTGGTCGATGCTGACCGTAATCGTTGTTCTTTTCAATGTTGCTGTTGTTTGTGATTATTTTGATTTGCAACATACATATACACTTTAGTTACTTTTCTTTGCAGATTCAGACCTCATTGATTCTGTATAATTGATTCAAGATCTGTGAAGTATTGATTTTATAGATCAGTGGGCTCATAGCTATACCACGAAACAGTCAATCGAATGGCTTGTATATATAATGTAGCAGCCGGCAAACAAAATTATAAACATATAGCCTCTTTCACTTTCACAAACGTCGGAAACAGACAGACGTTGGTCTACAATAGTACGGCACAACGTTTTGTTGAGCATCTTCTCAAATGTCTAATTTTGCCAATATGGAAATTGCAGGTCGGGATGCAAAACGAATAATGCGACTTTAATCCAGACCCTCTTTACTTCTGTGTCTTTTTTTTCTTCTAATCTTGACTTCATTTTTCATTCTTAAATGTTATCATGCCACTTTTTTCCTTCTAATCTTGACTTTATTTTTCATTCTTAAATGTTATCATGCCACTATTTTTTTTTATATAACTTCCCCTTGTGCTACGATTATTAGGAGACTTTTCCCATCTTTTGTCACTAATGGAGAATTTACTCAGCTATGCCTTGAGGACATCTTTGTATCTCAATGTTGGTCTGATCACATACCACTTCCCATCTGTCCCAGATAAAATATTTACTTGGGGCGATGCGATCGTTGTCCATTCTTCTAGCATGTCTAATCTAGCCAGTTTATGAACGCGCTTAAAATAATTCTTGCAGCATTCTACAAATAGTATTAACAACCATATGCAAGTAAATTTGTAGAGAAGATGAGGCTTTCTAAAATTTGAAGAAATTAAATTGAAAATACCTCACGAACTAGGAAGAATAAAACAATAATCATCCGTTTTCCTATTCAAAGCTCACAGGCTTAGGAGACAAGAAATGTGCAGGGTGTCAGAGAAAAAAAAGACAGAAGAGAGATGACCTCATTAAAAACTCTTGCTTGAGCTGTGAAATTAGAGAACTTCTAAATAGTAGCTTGACATAAATTCTACCTGGAAAACAACACAATGGCCTGCAGTTACTGTCAATATATTTAAGGTTGTCGTAAAATTGTTCTCAAAGGCAAAACTTATCGACCGAACCTAATCATCATCTCTTTTCTATCTGCGACAATAAAACATCACAGTACACAGACGTTAACACACGCTGCTATCAGGAAATATGCCTTGATCGTTTCCGTCTATGACTGCCTGGTGAGAAAAGAAGCCACACGCAAAATAGCCTTTATCATGGAATCATCAGTACTATTCTCTTAAAATATCCATTTCCATTCTGAAATAGTTTCAGATTGGAAGTTAATTTACAGATAGACGAGAGAAATCTATTATTTACTTTTTAAAAATATGTTTCCATGTAGCAACACACAGCGTACTCTTTTAAATTTTCAAATGCCATTTATGCTTTTACTTTCTTAACGCTGGCCTCTCTGCCATTAGCCTCCGATTGGATTAACTATTCGTTTTAGCCAACCGTGAGATCGGAGATCCATTTGAAGAAGATAAAAATCACGAGCGCTTCACGTGTGCTTCGACACGGGTACCTAATGATTATGGTACGAGAACCATAACCTGAACGCTACATCAATCCCACAACTTATAAATAAACAGTTCAACGCTATATCGATCACTCAACCTATAAATAAACAGTTCAACACTATATCGATGACTCAACCTATGATTAAACAGTCGAAACGTACATCGATCACTCAACCTATGATTAAACAGTCGAAACGTACATCGATCACTCAGCCTATAAATAAACAATTGAACACAGCGTGGATCCATCAAATCATAAATAAGTAGTTCAACGCTAAGTAGATCCCTCAGCCTATAAATAAACAGTTCAACGCTAAATAGATCCCTCAACCTATAAATAAACAGTTCAACGCTAAATAGATCCCTCAGCCTATAAATAAACAGTTCAACGCTAAATAGATCCCTCAACCTATAAATAAACAGTTCAACGTTAAATAGATCCCTCAACCTATAAATAATCAGTTCAACGTTAAGTAGATCCTTCAACCTATAAATAAACAGCTCCACACTGCATCGATCCCTCAACGTATAAATAAACAATTCAAGGTTGCATTGATCTCTGAATCAATAAATAAACAGTTGAACTGGACATCGATCCCTCATCCGAAAAATAAACAGTTGAACGCTTCATCGGTCCGTCAACCTATAAATAAACAGTTGAACTCCACACCCATCGCTCCACTCTTAAATAAATAGTTGAACTCCATACCCATCGCTCCACCTATAAATAAACAGTTGAACTCCACATCCATCCCTCCTCAACCGATAAGTAAACAGTTGAACTCCACAGCCATCCCTCAACCTATAAATAAACAGTTCGAACGCTTTATCGATCCAGCAACCTATAAATAAACAGTTGAACTCCACATCCATCGCTCCACCTATAAATAAACAGTTGAACTCCACATTCATCCCTCCTCAACCGATAAATAAACAGTTGAACTCCACATCCATCTCTCAAGCTATAAATAAACAGTTCGAACGCTTTATCGATCCATAACCTATAAATAAACAGTTGAACTCCACATCCATCTCTCAACCTATAAATAAACAGTTGAACGTTTCATTGACCCATCAACGTATAAATAAACAGATGAACTCCACATCGATCCCTCAACCTATAAATATACAGTTGAACTCCACATCCATCCCTCAACCTATAAATAAACAGTTGAACTCCACATCCATCACTCAACCTATAAATAAACAGTTGAACTCAACATCGATCCCTCAACCTATAAATAAACAGTTGAACTCCACATCCATCCCTCAACCTATAAATAAACAGTTGAACTCCACATATATCCCTCAACCTATAAATAAACAGTTGAACTCCACATCTATCCCTCAACCTATAAATAAAAGTTGAACTCCCAATCTATCCCTCAACCTATAAATAAACAGTTGAACTCCACATCCATCCCTCAACCTATGAATAAACAGTTCGAACGCTTCATCCATCCCTCAACCTATAAATAAACAGTTGAACTCCACATCTATCCCTCAACCTATAAATAAACAGTTAAATTCCACATCCATCCCTTGATCTATAAATCAACAACTGTACGCTAACGCGACAACTCCACCTATCAATAAACATTTGAATATGCAGCGACCCCCCCCCCCCTCCCCAAACTCCCTTTTTTCCACTCTCTAATCCACAATTAATCCACAAATAAATGCATTTAGATATCTTCAAGAATCATTAAGAGCTATAATCAAAAACAAACCAGAGAATGCAGGATTTCCTAAAATATGAAAAGTATAACATTCATACACAACACAAACTTCAAAGTTGAAAGAATTCATGTACAAATATATAGATTAATGATTTTTGATCTCCTTCAAGTCAAACATAACACGCAGAGTGCGGGAAATTGCATAGAAACAGAGGTTCTCATCTTTGTTCATACATGTACTCATGGCAGCCCATTTAATATTTTCATAAATGATATCCTTTTTTTTTAGCAAAATGAAGGTAAAGTATGACACTTGAATGGAAGCCGCGATAGCTCAGTGGTTAGTGAACTAGACTACACAGGGCAAGAGGTAGACATCTATCCCAACCGACGGCTTCCGGTTCACCCAGCCTTTAATGGGTACCGGATTTTTTTTCAGGGAAAGTAAAGCGGCAAGGGCGTTACACATTACCCCAAAAATCATGCGCCGAAGGTCTGTAAAATTTATGGTCAATAACACCATATTCCCTATATGCCACTTGGCGTGACGGGGGTACTTTACTTTTTTTTATTACATATGAGACTTGAATAGACGTCTTAGCACGTGAGTTTTTACCCATATGTTCTCGGCCGCCTATCCAGAAGTATTCGAAGACTTCTGGATAGTGTCGCTTCAAGCACCGAAACTCACGATGCAAGGCGGTATTCCTCACCTTCTCAGAGTACTACCCTTATACCCATTTCTGCCGGATCGACCGAGGGAGTATTTTTTTTTTCCAACCACGAGTACAACTCACACTGCTTCCAGCGGGAGTCGAACACGGGTTGTCCGAACGTCGGTAGCCCAGTCGGGTAGCAAACTAATTGTAACTAATGCAGATTCAATTGTTTCAAATGCCAGTTCCATAATGTGAACAAACCAAAAAAAAAAGTAATGCGATTAGGAAGTTATAGAATCATATGAATGGGAAAAAATAGTGCATATATATTTTTTTTGTACATTTAAATTTCAAAGAATGGAAGAGATCAAAGTTGATTAATCATTTTTACATAAACACTATACAAAGTATTTTACTATATTTGTGTGTGTTTACTTTCTCTACTTATAGTGAAGACTGCGACAGGCGTGTATATTTTACATTCTCTTAAGTAACCATTAAAAAAATATGTTCTGTTCTGTACAAATTCCAAAAGACTGCGTATATTCTTTATACAGATGTTTGCTGTAAAAGGGAATCTGATCATCAGAAGTAGATTTCTCATTGTAGCAAACGTTTATGCCATTTATCTTCTTCACACTCTAAGATAGTGTAAGGTGGGTAAGGGGGCGAGGGAGGGGAGTAACAAGCCCGACTGGGTCATGCGCCCGGGACATCTACTTACTGCTTCGTTTGAAATTGCGAAGCTTACACTATGTTCAGCATGTAATAATGACACTATGTTCAAAATGCAATAATGACACTATGTTCAAAATGTAATATTGACACTATGTTCAAAATGTAATAATGACACTATGTTCAAAATGTAATAATGACACTATGTTCAAAATGTAATAATGACACTATGTTCAAAATGTAATAATGACACTATGTTCAAAATGTAAGAATGAGACTATGTTCAAAATGTAATAATGACACTATGTTCAAAATGTGACAATGACACTATGTTCATAATGTAATAATGACACTATGTTCAAAAAGTAATAATGACACTATGTTCAAAATGTAATAATGACACTATGTTCAAAATGTAATAATGACACTGTTCAGCATGTAATAATGAGACTATGTTCAAAATGTAATAATGACACTATTTTCATCATGTAATAATGACACTATTTTAATCATGTAATAATGACACTATTTTAATCATGCAATAATAACACTCTGTTCATCATGTAATAATGACACTCTGTTCAGCATGTAATAAAGACAATCTGTTCATCATGTAATAATGACACTCTGTTCAGCATGTCATAATTACAATCTGTTCATCGTGTAATAATGACACTCTGTTCAGCATGTAATAATGACAATCTGTTCAGCATGTGTTGATGACACTCTGTTCAGCATGTAATAATGACAATCTGTTCATCATGTAATAATGACACTCTGTTCAGAATGTAATAATGACAATCTGTTCATCAATGTATAATGACACTATTTTCATCATGTAATAATGGCACTCTGTTCAGCATGTAATAATGACACTATGTTCATAATGTAATAATGACAATCTGTTCATCGTGTAATAATGACACTATTTGCATCATGTAATAATAACACTCTGTTCATCATGTAATAATGACACTCTGTTCAGCATGTAATAATGACAATCTTTTCCTCATGTAATAATGACGTGCATGTAATAATGGCAATCTGTTCATCGTCTTCTTCTCATCATGTAATAATGACACTATTTTCATCATGTAATAATAACAACACTCTGTTCATCATGTAATAATTACACAGTTCAGCATGTAATAATGACAATCTGTTCATCGTGTAATAATGACACTATGTTCATCATGTAATAATGACACTCTGTTCAGCATGTAATAATGGTACTCTGTTCAGCATGTAATAATGACACTATTTTCATCATGTAATAATGACACTCTGTTCAGCATGTAATAATGACAATCTATTCATCATGTAATAATGACACTCTGTTCAGCATGTAATAATGACAATCTGTTCAGCATGTGTTGATGACACTCTGTTCAGCATGTAATAATGACAATCTGTTCATCATGTAATAATGACACTCTGTTCAGAATGTAATAATGACAATCTGTTCATCAATGTATAATGACACTATTTTCATCATGTAATAATGGCACTCTGTTCAGCATGTAATAATGACACTATGTTCATAATGTAATAATGACACTATTTTCATCATGTAATAATGGCACTCTGTTCAGCATGTAATAATGACACTATGTTCATAATGTAATAATGACACTATTTTCATCATGTAATAATGACACTCTGTTCAGCATGTAATAATGACAATCTGTTCATCGTGTAATAATAACACTGCACATCATGTATTTACAACACTGTTCAGCATGTAATAATAACACTATTTTCAGCATGTAATAATGACAATCTGTTCATCGTATAATAATAACACTCTGTTCGTCGTGCAATAATGACATTATGTTCATCATATAATAATGACACTATTTTCAGCATGTAATAATGACACTCTGTTCAGCATGTAATAATTACACTCTTTTTAGCATGTAATAATGACATTTTTCAGCATGTAATAATGACACTCTGTTCAGCACGTAATAATAACACTGCACATCATGTAATTATAACACTGATCAGCATGTAATAATAACAATATTTTCAGCATGTAATAATAACACTATGATCAGCGTGTAATAATTACACTCTGTTCAGCATGTAATAATGACACTATTTTCAGCATGTAATAATGACACTGTTCATCGTGTTATAATGACACTATTCATCGTGTAATAATGACACTGTTCATCATGTAATGATGACACTCTGTTCAGCATGTAATATTGACACTATTTTCAGCATGTAATAATGACACTGTTCATCGTGTTATAATGACACTATTCATCGTGTAATAATGACACTGTTCAGCATGTAATAATGACACTTGTTCTACGCAGCACTTCTGACCGAATCTGCTGCCCATACCCAATCAGAAACTCCTGTCATAGCCTTAACCTAGAACATTTGATCATGTCCTTCTCTGCGTGGTGGTGCCAAGGCTTTGTATACCTAGTGTTGTTTCTATATACTCCTGACCGTATGTGTTTGTTCTGAAAATAATCCGATTATCAGGGCGCTTCATTATATATTGCTGTAATCATGGATGTACTGTTGTGTAATTGGCTCTTCATTATATATTGCTGTACTCATGGATGTACTGTTGTATAATTAGCGCTTCTTTATATATTGCTGTAATCATGGATGAACTGTTGTGTAATTGGCATTATATATTGCTGTAATCATGGATGAACTGCACTGTAATTGGCGCGAACAAAACGAACTAACAATAGTCTGTCTGGTCGTGAGGTTAACTCACATTCAGATAGTATCAGTGGTCGTGAGGTTAACTCACATTCAGATATTTTCAGTGGTGGTGATGTTAACTCACATTCAGATATTTTCAGTGGTCGTGAGGTTAACTCACATTCAGATATTTTCAGTGGTCGTGAGGTTAACTCACATTCAGATATTTTCAGTGGTGGTGTTGTTAACTCACATTAAAATATTTTCAGTGGTCGTGATGTTAACTCACATTCAGATATTTTCAGTGGTCGTGATGTTAACTCACATTCAGATATTTTCAGTGGCCGTGAGGTTAACTCACATTTAGATATTTTCAGTGGTGGTGATGTTAACTCACATTCAGATATTTTCAGTGGTCGTGATGTTAACCCACATTCAGATATTTTCAGTGGTCGTGATGTTAACTCACATTCAGATATTTTCAGTGGTCGTGAGGTTAACTCACATTCAGATATTTTCAGTGGTGGTGATGTTAACTCAATTGCATTCAGATATTTTCAGTGGTCGTGATGTTAACTCAATTACATTCAGATATTTTCAGTGGTCGTGATGTTAACTCAATTACATTCATAAATTTTCAGTGGTCGCGATATTAACTCAATTACATTCAGATATTTTCAGTACCAGAAAGATAGACTCGCGCCTGTAAGTTCATCCCCTGCCCCCCCCCCCCCCTTTTCCCACGTTTGCTATGATCTGTCTTCTGGAAAATAGGGAATTTAATAACAACTTATCGTTTCCGAACTCATCCGCTTTGATAACAACATCGTAGATCAGTGATATTATTTGGACGGAAACTGTAAATTATAGTAATAACTGGGCCATTTTGACAAGAAATATCTATTGCCCTGACAGAGGAATTTCTTATCAGATTACGTCAGTGGTTCCAAACTTGTGTGAACATTAACTCTTTAACTCCAGAATTACCATCCATGTTTCAAAAAGAATTATTTTTCTTCAAATTATATAAATGGTAATGTTATAGAGGTGTAATAATCAGAGGTGAGCAACCTAAGGCCCGCGGATCTGAACCGGCCAGCTATGCTGTTTTGACCGGCTTTTGTGCTTGATTTTAAAGTTACTATTCAACTTATTTTCTCTGAATTAAAAAAGCAGCATTATTTGAGTTTATTAAAAAGGTAAGTTTTGATTATCGAATTCGCCAAAATGAAATAATTGTTGTCATGTTCTTGATCTATTAGTTGCGGGCCAAGACTGCAAAGTGCATTGTCTTTGGTGATGGACACTATACCGCCGGGCAGTCCTTTTTAATGTCGATGATCAATCGATATGACAAGAGTGATGTAGCCTTTGTTGAAAATATCGTGAGGGATCAAAAAATAGGTCGTGGCTTTGGGAGTGGATGGCGTGGTATTGTAATATGTAGGCTTTGAAAGTTATATAAGCGGACTTTTATTTATTCTATGACAATCCTACGTCACATGAAAGGTATTGTTGATCTTTACCTTTATAATCGGTTTTGGTAGAAAATACGATTTAAGATGGTGGGCGGATGTTATGTAATTTTTAACCAGATAGCAATGTATGTAAAATTAATAACCGGTTGTCACCAATTAGTAACACAATTGCACTATAAACAAAAGGTGGAACGTAGATACGGAATTTGTTTTTTTCTTTTTCAGGAAAGATTAATGTTGCATTATTTCTTTATTCTGCATCGCGATAACCCCGTGTATTTAATGTGTAATTTTAAAATGTCTTTATTAAAGAATACAATCTGTGACGTCATTTCCAATTCAAACATGATAATTACAGTTCACTTGACGGACAAGTTAAGCAAGACAAAACGGCAAATTTAAAGAAATCATTTGAAGGTCAATAGAGTGGTTACAATGTAAATACATGTTCAGAGAATGCTGTTTGTTTCAGCTATATTATTAGTGAAAAAAAAATTGAGAAAAATTGTAAACCATTTTCCGATGTAGAATTTGTGAAAGAGTGTTTCGAAGCAGCTGCTAAAGTGTTTTGGCCTAATAAGTTATTGATTTCACCAAGTAAGTTTATCACACCGGATTGTCGGAAAACATATAAATGACACGGGGAAAGATGTAAAAGAAAAAAAAAGTTTAAAAAAACGTTCCTTAGAATTCGTAGCATTCTCCTCCGTCGCCTTAAATTAGTAAAGTTGTATGACTGACAATTAGTTATCTTTATTAGGGGCATTGACAAATTCGTTATCATTATGGAGGACATATCAGCATTAAAACCACTCAAAGCACCACAACAGGCGAGGACATTTTCAAAACGCTAGAGCTCGCACTTAAAGATTTTGGATTAAACTGGGACATGCTTTGTGGAGTGACAACAGACGGTACTCCCAACTATGGCTGGTCAAAAGTTAGGCCTGGTTGGCAAAATAAAATCCCACTTATTAGATTTAAAATTAGGTACATCTAGATGTTTCTTTGCTACATTGTATTATTTACCAAGAGAACCTTTGTGCCAAAGAGTTTAAAGTTGCTGACATCGTGATATCGTGTGTGAACTTTGTAAAAACAAGAGGTCTCACACATCGTCAATTACAAGAATTCCTCCATGACGTTGATTCAGAGTATCTGCTCTACTATTGTGAAGTACTAAGTCGAGGGAAATACTGAAAAGATGTTATGACTTATTTGCTGAAGTTGAACTTTTCATAGACATGAAGGGTAGTCTGGTCAAAGAATTATCAGACCTTCGGTGGCCAGCTAGCTTTTTTGGTTGACATGATTCGACATTTTAATGGCCTTAATCTTAAGTTACAAACACAATTACAAATGGTACCCGAACTTTCCTGACATATCTAAGCTTTCCAGGAAAAAAACATAACAGAAACTATAGAATAGTAACCTGCGAGAAGAAATTAATTATGTATTTTTGTAAGGCTTGGTGAGCAGAAGAAATCTCTTATTACTTTCATCAGCTATGCTGACGCCATTAATGATATTTTCTGCCAGTTCATCGTGCTTTTCAAAGATGTTTCTGCGTAAAAAAAAAAAAAAAGATTAGAATGTTTCTCTACACCATTAGATATCAACGTAAATGCTGCTCTGGCAGACTTAAACAAATGGAAGTTATTGACAAGAAAGAAATAATATCAAAGTGGAGTGACTCGAACATACTGGGCTTCTATATATCTAATTTCCTAAGTAAACAATATCCAATGATCGCATCTAATGCCCAACTACTTCATTGTTTGGTAGCACTTCAGTTAGTGAACACTTTTTTTTCCAAACTTAAGTGGACTAAATCAAAAGCAAGAAATCGATTAACTGACACAAATTTAGAATTACCACGCTCTGTTCTTAGTCAAATACTACCAACCATGGACAACCTTGTGCGTGAAGTTCAGGTACAACCATCTTTTTATATCCATACGCTTTCTTTTTACAATTCATTGTTGAATTGTTTTTACCCATCCCCACCCTTCTTTTCTTCTGTTTCGACCCTCACCGCTTTGTTGCACTATCTTCTCTGTTTTCGCTCCACTTTCTTCTCTGTTTTCGTTCCACTCTCTTCTCTGTTTTCGCTCCACTCTCTTCTCTGTTTTCGCTCCACTCTCTTCTCTGTTTTCGCTCCACTCTCTTCTCTGTTTTCGTTCCACTCTCTTCTCTGTTTTCGCTCCACTCTCTTCTCTGTTTTCGTTCCACTCTCTTCTCTGTTTTCGCTCCACTCTCTTCTCTGTTTTCGTTCCACTCTCTTCTCTGTTTTCGTTCTACTCTATTCTCTGTTTTCGTTCCACTCTATTTTCTGTTTTCGTTCCACTCTATTTTCTGTTTTCGTTCCACTCTATTTTGTTTTCGTTCCACTCTATTCTTTGTTTTCGTTCCACTCTATTCTCTGTTTTCGTTCCACTCTCTTCTCTGTTTTCGTTACACTCTATTCTCTTTTTTCGACCCACTCTATTCTCTGTTTTCGTTCCACTCTCTTCTCTGTTTTCGTTATACTCTGTTCTCATTTTTCGACCCACTCTATTCTCTGTTTTCGTTCCACTCTCTTCTCTGATTTCGTTCCACTCTTCATCACTGATAAGATGTTTACATTACAATCGCTTGTGAAGGCAAATTAGGTAATTTATATAATGGCTTCATTAGGTGGTGGTATCTCGCCCTCGGCGTCTTCATAGTTTTAAGAGCAGGCCCTCAGAAAATAAAGGTTTTCCCACCCCTGCTATTTAGATTGTGTTCTGAAAACTTTTTAATGTGTAAATCAGATTAAAGAAAGAAGTGTACATCGAAGTACTGTTAATGAGGAGTAATTTTACACATCGAAGTAATGTTAATTGAGAGTAATTGTATTTGGACAGTAAAACTTTCAGTCGTCACGAGCCTTGAGTCAGAGATAAAGACCCTAAAGATTACTGTCAATGCCATTGGATTTTAGATCATTTATTTTCATGATTAATTTACACCTGGACATAGTTAACTGTGTGGGAAAGCTGAATTTAAGAAAACAAACTGAGGAACTCAAAGGCTGTTTGAGAATAACATTTTATAGTCAATGTTGACACATGACATAGTCTATTTTTTATAATGAAATAAATAATACTTGAATTAGAACGAAAGTAAGTTATGCTTTTAGAAATAGCTTTATGGTTGTGTCTTTTAGATAATCGTCACCATCATCATGTGCCATACCTGTTGGAGTAGGTTATCTTGTCCTTCCACAACTTTCTATCCAGTGCATCGTATCAATTATGTTGTTGACTGTTTTCCATGCCATGATACCAAGCTATCTAGTATCTTGTCTCTTTATTGCGCGCAATCTCTCTTTCCCTGTATTTTGTTAGTTGTAACCAAGTACTCAAACTTTCCTCTTCTCATGATGTGCTCGAAAAATGTCAATTGTATCTTTCTGATGTTTTTTAGGAGCTCCCTTTTTAAATTATTTGAAGAATACTTGTTAAAAAAAATTCAAGATTGGAGGTTTTTTTCTATAAAACATCTGGCCTATTGTGCAACTAACCAAATGTTAACAGAGAACAGACTATAATTCATTGTTCTAAGAGATGACGTCACATCACGCCATAGGTGACAAAGCACGTGCACATTAATCCCATTTTATCGCCTACAGTAAACACCTCGATCGCCCTTCTATGTTGTCGTTGGTGTATATTTCATAATGTATTCTAGAATGTCCAGTATCAAGCATCCTCATGAAACCGTCTACATTTCCAACGTTTGGGAACCTTCAAAAGTGTACTCTTGTGCATGTCCATGATCCCTATCACAGACGCACCTGTTGCATCCTTTCTTCCCTTTCGTTGCCTCAGTGTTTCTGTAGCCGAGCCATGGAGAACGTGCTTGCAAGCTCGTCATTTTTTCAAGAGCGTATGCCTATTGTGTGGCTCAGTAGTAAAGTACCCCCGCCACGTGGCGTATAGGGAATATAGTGTTAGTGACCATACATTTTACAGACCTTCGGCACATGATTTTTGCGGTAATGTGGTCGGTATTGCGCCCGTGCCGCTTTACTTTCCCAGAAAAATATCCGGTACCCATTAAAGGCTTGGTGAACCGGAGCCGTCGGTTAGGATCGAACCCTACCTCTTGTCCTTTATAGACCAATTCACTAACCACTGAGCTGTCGCGGCTCCCTGTGGGGCACAGTGGTTTGGAGATAAGACATCGATCTCTGTATAGGAAGGTTCCAGGTTCCAAATCCCACCACCTTTGGTGGGAATTTGTATAAATTGAATACATGCTTTTTAATGTCTCTACCCTTCCCTGGTCACTGCGTAGTGTTATTCTTAGAAACGGGTGAGAAATAGGAGATCCCGTGTTTACTCGTGCACGTTAAAGAATGATTGGCAGCTAAAAATAGAAAGAAGTAGACCAAAAGTAGCCGCTGTCTGAGTAAAAGATTATCAAGTAAATCTACCCATGCTGAAGACGGATGTATCGGGTCGAAAGCGGAAATATTGCGGCTTTGTCATAGACCAGCGACACAGCGCATTCACATCTACTTAATGGGTGAAAACTAAGGAGAAGAAGATCTATTTTCTAAGAGTTAATATTGTATTAACAAAATATAATTATTGTTTCTTATTGTGCGTTCAGATTCTTTTTTAATTAGACTACATAAAGAATCCAAGACAACAAACAATTTGGTTGGGAGTGGTCTGCAGCTCATAGCTGACTGATTGTGTTAAAGCGAAACAAAACTGATGAAAATATGAGTTAGTAGTGGTGGGTCTGGTAACGGACGCAGCAATCTATCAAAGCGAGCAGGGATCAAAAAGAGAAGGCAACTCTGTACCCAGAATTGCCTTACTGAAGTCGGACGTGCTTGGCCAAAAGGTGCAAATATGGTGATTTACTGTAAACAGCAACACAGCGCATATAGGTCCATTTAACATCCTGATAAAGACGGGCGATGAGTAGTCGCCGGTTGAATGCAGCAAAAGAAAAATTACGAAAGAAAGTGATTTGATTCCTTGAAATTATTCATCACCAGACAACGCACATAATACCAGTGGATAGAGATATAAAACAAAAGCGATGGCTCTGGATAGGACACAATGAGGAAGCCAACTGAGAGTATTATGCAGCAAACTCTTTTTTGGAATCCCCAAGGAAAGAGACAAAGGGAAAGCCAAATTATACTTGGAGAAGACAGATGGAAGCAGAGATAAAGAGGATGGGATAGATGTGGAGTGATTTAGATCTTTTAAGAAAATGGGGAAAAAAACAGGACGACTTGGAAAGTGTTTGTTGAAGACTTTTACTCCACATGGAGGTGAAAGAAATGAGAAATCGGTGCACATAACTGTCTGATTCTCTCTGTCTGCCCGCCCGCCTGCCTGTCTGCCCGCCCGCCTGTCTGCCTGCTTGCCTGTCTGCCCACCCGCCTGTCTGCCTGTCTGCCCGCCCGCCTGTCTGCCTGTCTGTCTGCCCGCACGCCTGTCTGGGTATTAAGGGTTATAATTACTCATGTTTTAGTTCATAACCTTCTTGTCTTATTTTGTATAATCCGTGTAGGCTATATACTGCAATAGTATATATTGTACTAAGATGTACTACAGTAACCAGGAGATTAAAACAGAGTGATCAAAACACATTCAATATAAATAATATATAAGATAAGAGAAGAAAAACATCGATAAACTGACTGTAACAACAAGACTATAGATTACACTACAGATGACAAAATGCTAGTAAAGAGGCTTTTTTTTAGCAGTCTTTATTACAGATTATAACATCAATAGAAAAGCGTTTAAAATTTTAAGCAAGTTCCGTTTTTTTTTCTGTTTATCATGAAAACGGACTGCCTCAGGAAAGGACAGAATCAAGACATTAATAAATATCTACAGACAGCAGTTAGTGAAACTGGCATCAGAGTTAGATTAACGAGAAACTTAGAGACTGACAAGATACAGAACAACCTACTCCTCTTGTTATTCTACTTGATGATGGACATATACAGTTTAAATTAATGATCTTTAGTGATCAGAACACAAGAAAACACAAATCGACCGAAACAAATATTTGATAATAAGTCTAAAAAAACAAAACATATATAATTCATATTTTTCAGTGTTTAATCATTCCTATTGAAATACGAGGTAAAGAAGCAGAGCAAGTTGGAGCACATAATTATGGACGGGAAATTAGAAACCCAAATAACAATAGCAAAAATGGCTCAGGGATAGTCTGAAGCTAAAAGTGACCATATTTCGAACAGATTCGGCGATATTGATTTGTTGATTAAATAGTAGATGAGCAGCGCTATTCTCAGCCGTCGATGCCGCACGAATTCAGCTGACCGCAGGACAGAATATCGTTGAGATCAGCAGTTGTACGGTACACAATAGCGTGTCTTGTCTTTCGCGTTAATCTCTAGGGACGTTTAGGGAACCCACTGAATAAATCGAACGAGACCAATTTGAGGGAAGAAAGTGGAACATAACACTGAGGGAAATTGCAGAGAAGTGTGTGGTTTCTATGGACAGACCTTTAATAAGATCGGCCATACAGACAATAGATGTTATTAAGGCCCATTGTTTGGGGGAGTTGTCTGTTAGTATAGTCACCTTAATTTCATTTAGTGGCACGATACACTAGTTTTACATTGTTCCCTTTACTGTTTGCACGGAGGGCCGCCTGTAGTTAATGTCCATCTCCATTTGCGATGTTTTTGTTTTCCGAAGCGTTTTAGTCGCTGTGATACGTTCTTTTTCTCTTTTTCTTTACCTGCCACATATAAACTAAGCACTGGAGCATCTTGTGGGGCAACAACACAATTGTGCTGTCCGTGGCCATCTTTCACAGTGTGCCCTATGTCTGACCTACACTATTCATCTCTGATGCCACTGCACTACACCAGGCTGTCAACGAGAACATAGACATGAACACAGTGTATCCTTTACTACCATATTTGAAAAATGCCAGGTTTCTGTTTTGTTTTTCAAGAAGACATTGGCACATCGGAAACTTTTAGGTGAAATTTTTATCAGAAACATCGCACCACCCAAATGTTTTTCCTAATCCTCACTTCACAATTCGAACCAAGCTGCCCGTATCATCACTGGTGCTATGAAATCTACACCTATCAAGACTCTAGAAACAGTAACAGGTTAACAACTTTTAGATGACAGACGGGTCACTAAAGTATTGCAACAAGCTGAGAAATATAGAAGGCTCCTTAGCTACCCCATGCACCAAAGAATAACTGGTTCCGGAATTGTACGACTAAAGAGGAGCAACTTCGCTGCAATTGCCAGTGAACTAACTACTGGAGACTCAGTACTTTCCCAAACAATATCGAAACCCTTGGGCCCATCTGATATGTCTCCTCATGGAAAACATAAAATACCTGAACTTAAGGAAAATATAACAGGAATCATGAAAAAAGGCACCCAATCAGACACAGAAAGAAAACACGTAGCAGAAAAAACACATGCACGATACCTACCCACAGGACTCTTGGTCCCACATATACGCAGATGGCTCTGATACAAATGCCACCAGAAATGGAGGGGGAGGTGTGTACTTGACGTTGAATAATCAGGACGAGATCACCAAGTCAATAGCTACTGGAAAATTCTCAAACTATGTTAAAGCCGAAACTGAGGCCATCAGAGATGCTGCAACACTGGCTACTCAACACAAAAATAACATGCACAATAAATTGGTTATTCTGACTGATGTTCTGTCAGTACCATCAGCTCTAAAAAGCCCCAAGAACAATGAACTAGATGACTTGAGAACAACCCTGGACCAACTATGCAATAACTTCCAGAGATTAGTCATTCAGTGGATACCATCACACTGTAATATACACGGGAACGAACGCGCAGACAAATTAGCTAAAGAGGGAGGGAGATTACCACAAGAGAACCATCCGCTCAGCTATGATGAAGCCAAATCCATCCTCAAAGGTCAGTTCCATGAAAAATGGAAACGAGAACACCCAAAGCATAACGAGAGTGACGTATACCACCAACTATCAAGGAGGGATCAAGTCATCATACTTCGCCTACGCACTGGCCACAAAAGAATGAGAAATCACATGTTCACCAAATTCAAAATAGGTACAACCAGACTATGCCACTGTACTGGACAATATGACTACAAAACATTCAGTACACAGACCTGAGAAGAGCGATGTGGTCCACGCCCACCTCCCTGGAAGAAAAACTATATGGGACAATCGATTCGCTTAAGCAGACAGCTGACTAAGATATTCAAACACGAATTTCCTGTGGAATTACTTCATATTATTAGTCATCTCGTGTTTCAAGTCTCACACGTATTGTTTCCTCTTGTGAGAGTGATAACACGTTGATACTCATAGCACTCGCAAGTTAATGGACTAGAATGTGATAAAATGCTGAATTAACGTAACTCGGATTTAACACGTTGAATGTGTTTTCTTCACCATTCCATAACCCTAGGGTTGGTTAGGGCACTAATAACAGACTTCGTCAACCTTCTCTATGGCAAAGTCGTAATCTGTCCATTATTTGGTGTTACGTTTCTATCTCTTTCTCTGTTTACCTATCTTCTTCTCGCACCTTTCCAAGTTCCTTACAGAATGGACCTAGATATGTGGCAGAACTATTTCATTTTTATCCTCTTCACGGTAGTATAAAGATTATTATGTACTCGTCTCTGGAATGTTTGTTGTATCATTTTGTGAACTTTTTCATTTGTGTCACGTTATAGTGACTTGTTTGTTCATTTACCAAAAATTACGCATTTGAAAAAATGAGAAAATCTGGCAATAAAAGCACAACGCGTAGAAAAGAAAAACAAATAGCATGCAACATTGGAAACTGAATTGACGTCAAAATTAGATATGGAATCAAGATGTCGAACGTTACCTGAGCTGAAAGTGACCTGCAACTTATAGCTGACTGCTTGCGTCAGGTCAGCGTCTAAAAGCCAATAATGTTCTACTCCACACCACTTCGAATATTCTAGAAACGGAGGAACAAATCTGGCAAAATGAGTACTAATCGACATGAAAGACAACATGTGACCGAATAACGCCACGTTGAAGACAAATGAGCCGGATCGAGCGACGCAGATATATTCGTTTGCTGTAAAACTGGAACACAACATCCCTGCGTCCACTTAACGTTCTTTTAAGGGCGGACTTGTGGAGAAGATTCCTTGAAAAGCGATCTTTCTTTGCAGCATTTTCTGGGGTCTGTCGTGGCAGTATAACAACGGGTAATACAGGCTGCTTGTCCAGTGCAATCACCGCGAGGTGTTTGGGGTGGTGTTTTTTCACCCCCGATAGCAATAACCCGTTAAACCTATCGGGTTCGAATCCGCGTTCTCTTGGATTGGAGCCCAACAAGCTATCGATTCGATCACCCGCTTTTTATCCTTAATGGAAAGCAGAAAACCATTGGAGCGATGATGCCAATAATATCAATGTCTCACACCAGTTCAATGTTTTCTTTATCGTTACGACATTTGTCACGCATAAGGTCAATGTTAAATTAACGCTGTCATCTACTATGATTGTTGTCACGAATAAAGTCAATGTTAAATTAACGCTGTCATCTACTACCACTTTTGTCATGAATAAAGTCAATGTTAAATTAACGCTGTCATCTACTACCATTGTTGTCACGAATAAAGTCAATGTTAAATTAACGCTGTCATCTACTACCATTGTTGTCACGAATAAAGTCAGTGTTAAATTAACAATGTCATCTACTACCATTGTTGTCACGAATAAAGTCAATGTTAAATTAACACTGTCATCTACTACCACTGTTGTCACGAATAAAGTCAGTTAAATTAACGCTGTCATCTACTACAATTGTTGTCACGAATACATTCAATGTTAAATTATCGCTCTCATCTACTAAAATTGTTGTCACGAATACATTCAATGTTAAATTAACGCTGGCATCTACTATGATTGTTGTCACGAATAAAGTCAATGTAAAATTAACGCTGTCATCTACTACAATTTTTGTCACGAATAAACTCAGTGTTTAATTAACGTTATCACCAGCCAATGCATTGTTCAACATTAACAATAGTTGTTCCTTCTACTCCCGCTTTGTGTCTTGATTTGGTTGTCCCTTTATTTGGACAAGAACCGTAACTCCTGGAACCACTGCCGCACTCGTTATTACAGCTTTTTATTTTTTATTTTGTTAAAAGGCGATAAATTCCGACAGGCCTTATATCTTGTGTCAACAATTTCTCCTACTTTTTTTTTTTAATTCTGAGATCATTTTACCACCATAAATCTAACAACAATTCTGCTATTTTTTCTTTCTCTTTTTTTATCCCACTCGTATTTTTTTTTATTATTTTTTTTATTTTTTTTTTTTTGGGGGGGGGGGGGGGGGGGGGGGCTGATCATTGATTTTCAGCAATGAACACAAAAGCAAAAATGTGTGAAAAGTTACATAAGCAAACAAAAAATAACAATTAAATTACAATAGCGTTTTTTATTAACAATTAAATCACAGTCCTCATGTGCCATACCTGCTGGCGTAGGTGATCATGTCCTTCCACAATGATCTACAGTGCATCGTATCAGTTCTGTTGTTGACTGTTTTCCATGCCATGACACCAAGCTATCAAGTATTTTCTCTCTTTGTTGTCCGCGATCTCTCTTTCCTTGTATCTTGCCAGTTGTAACCAAGTATTCCAACTTTCCTCTTCTCATGATGTGCCCGAAACATGTTGATTGTTTCTTTCTGATGTTTTTTTTAGGAGCTGCCTTTTTATGTTGGCCTCTTTGAGAACTTCCTCATTGGTCTTTTTAGCTGTCCAGGGAACTTTCAGCATTCTTCTGAGAAATTCCATCTCTGTGGCCTCTAATCATCTTTTCATTTGTTTGTCAACTGTCCATGATTCGCTTCCATAGGTCAGAATTTATTCTATATAGCACCGATGAACTCTCTTTCTCATTTCTATTGACATAGATTTGTTGCATAAGATATTTTTCATTTTCCGAAATGCTATTTTGGCCTGAGCTATTCTGCTTTTTTATTTCCGTGGTGCATCTTCCATCCGATGTGATTATTGTGCCCATGTATTTGACGCGTTGCACTTGTTTCAAATTTGTCCTGTTTATTTTTATGCTGCATGATGGTGATGATTGTTTCTTGGATATAACCATTACTTCTGTTTTCTTACTACTCAGTCTGTGACCGTTCTTGTTGATTTATTGACAAACAAACAAAATAAAAATTAAATCACAGTAACGTTATTTACTGACAAATTAAAAAAAAAAAATCAAAGACACTAATCGACACTCAGGAGCTGACCAATCGGCATCATATTGAATTTATTGGCATTTGTTGAATATCGATCGATACATGTTTTCTTCCTGCTTTCCCCAATAACTGAATTATACATATACAGGTGCATGCTCTACTGTATCATTAACAGTTTTTCTATTGCTTGCGAGTGACCGTCGTTTCAACAAGAAAAAAAAATGTTTTTTCCGACTTCATCATATTAAGTAAGATTACTTTGCCAATGTAATCAGCTTATGGGAAAGACGCTCGCCCACACGCTATTATTGATTTTAAATGTAATTTTGTAAATACCGAATGGTTACCGCCGAGTTAATCCGCTTAAGGTAACAACCCAGAAGTCTTGTTCCTTGCAAACACTCGCGTCATTATAAGTAAGCTTTGACACCTGGATACTAACAGCTTAATGCCTGTTCAGTGGGGGTATTGGTTCGTTTTTTTTTTCTCCACAAATGAAACCAATGGCAAGGTGTGCGGGACGATAAGGCTGTCTAACATAAACACGGGGTGGTTGGTTATACGTGGCTTGCCGCATTTCGGTGCGTGTGCGTAAAACAATGCGTTCATTCCACAGTGGATCGGTTTCAGTGGTAGACAGTGCAAGATGATGTTGAGTCATAGGGTCAGGAAAGGTTAGGGTAGGTTATTTGAGAATGATGAGGTAGTTGAATGTATGTTTTGTTCGGTTTAAACAACCGAGGACTGTTCTTAACGATATATAAAGATGGGGACAAAACGCTATTTGGATGAGCGCGGCTACTTTACGTGTTAAGGTACCGTCGTTATGTTATTACGGCTAAACTCTCAAACGATGTAAGACGATTTCATACTAAGGTACTTATGTTAAATACTTGTTAATGTGTTGCTAAGCCGAGAATTACATTTTCTGGGTGGGTTAGCTGCTATTGTCGTGTGTTTGTGTTCTTTACAGGTGGTAATCCTTTAAATGCGATTGTATTTATTTCACGTTCACTGTTGTTACTTACAGCAGAGACGTTAGTGATGGCGTGTTTTTGTTACTTACAGCAGAGACGTTAGTGATGGCGTGTTTTTGTTACTTACAGCAGAGACGTTAGTGATGGCGTGTTTTTGTTACTTACAGAAGAAACGTTAGTGATGGCGTGTTTTTGTTACTTACAGAAGAAACGTTAGTGATGGCGTGTTTTTGTTACTTACAGCAGAGACGTTAGTGATGGCGTGTTTTTACTCTTTGCAACGAAAAATTGGGTGTTGACGTATCGTTATTTCATTCCATGGAAACTGGCGTTGATATTCGATGCACTATTGTGTGTGTGTGTATGTGTTTTGATATCTTGATACCTGTTATACCGGATGTGTATAAGACCGGCATATGGTGTACTAATGTATTGTTTATGGATATCTATCTATCTATCTATTGACCTTTCGAGCCGTAACCGGCCCATAGGGCGTAGACCAAGATACACCTTCTCCTATATGAATTTTTGTTCTAGCAGTTTTCTTTTAAAGATATTTTATCAAATCTCGCCATCTGTCTCTGTTCTGTGCAAGCAGTTCTATCTCATTGAGGGAGCCGATTCCTGCTGCTCTTGCCTCTCTCATCAATGTTCTTCTCAGTGTCTCCCTGGGTCTTCCTCTTTTTCTTTTACCTGTTGTTTCCCATATGAGGGCTTGCTTTGCTATTCGATTATTATCTCTTCTCATCACATGTCCAACGTATGACCATCGTCTTTTCTTTATTACTGAAGATATTAGTGGTTGATTGGCGATTTCTCTAATTTCCTCGTTTGTTTTGAATTCGTTCCATTCTATACCAAGTATTTTCCTTAGACATTTATTTTCGAATGCGTTCAACTTTGTTTCTATATCTCTTGTTGTTTTCCAGCTTTCACACGCATACGTAAGGGTTGATAGTACATTTGATTTGAATAGCCTAAGTTTTGTGTTTGTGCTAATGAGTTTTGATTTCCACAACTTTTCAAGGCTTCTGAAAGACATTGCTGCTTTAGCCAGTCTGATTCTAATTTCTTTGCTCGTATCCCCTTCTCGATCAATGTGACTTCCAAGATAGATAAAGTGCTCGATCTCTTCTACTGGTTTGTTTTCCATGTATATTTTGTCACTTGTTGGAATTAAACTTTTCATGACTTTAGTCTTTTCATGATTGACCTCAAGCCCAATTTTGCTGGCTATTGATGATAGTTCATTTGTGTTTTCTGCATCGTTTTTATCTGACTGCTGATGAGAACTATGTCATCAGCAAAGTCGAGGTCCTCCAAATGGTCTCCTTGTATCCATTCGATGCCTTTATTACCAGTGCAGCATTTCTTCATTATGAAGTCCATAACAATTCCAAATAACAAGGGCGATAAAATACATCCTTGTTTAACCCCAGTTTCTATTGGAAACATTCGCTCAGTCCTTCCTCTGTTCGAACTGCACATGTGTAACCATCATACATGTCTTTGATAATATTTATGATTTTTGATGGTAAGCCATATTGCTTCAGAATTTTCCACAAAGAATCTCTATGAATACTATCAAATGCTTTTTTGAAGTCGATGAAGTTAAGTACAAAAGGTTTTTGCTTTTCAATGTGTTCCTCCAATATAAGTAGTAGAGTGAAAATGTGGTCAAGACAGCTTCTCCCTTTTCTAAACCCAGCCTGTTCTTCACGCATCACTGTATCTATTGAATCCTTTATTCTATTTAGGATGATTTTACAGAATAACTTTGAGGCAACTGACAAAAGTGTCACGCCTCTCCAGTTGTTACAATCTCTAAGATTGCCCTTTTTTGGATCTTAACAATGATTCCTTTTTCCATTTATGAGGCGTCTTCTCTGTTTTCAAATGATGTTGAACATTTTTTGGAGATGTATTAAATTATGGCTATCAATTGCCTTGAGGATCTCAGCTGTTAACTTATCCTCTCCAGCAGCCTTGTTATTGGTCATTAGCTTTAAGGTGGTTTCTATTTCACTCAAGGTGAAGTCATCTAAATTTACATCTAATTCTGCTGCTGGTGTTTCAGCTTCAAAATCTATTAAACTGTGAGGTAGTGGACGGTTAAGAATTTCTTTGAAGTGTTCCGCCAACGAGCTGTTTATGGATATAGCGAATTCTTATGTATTGACTGTGTTACCTGATAGTTAATTGAAGAAACACCAACAATATAAATATATGTACAATTTGCCATTGCTACCTTTGTATTTCACTACTTCCTTGTGTTATACTGCTAGTAATTTTCTGGATAATAAATTTTGTTGTCTTGAGCGTCACTTTGTATATTTAGATTTTCTAGTTTTAAGAAATTATATTATTTTTGTTTTATTTATCATTTTAATTATCATTTTTATTATGTTAGTGGATTTTGAATGTAATTGTGCTCATAGAACGATCTACTTATAATGTCAGAGCGAAGTATATTTGAGTTTTTGCTGAAACAAATAAGGCGTGTATTGATTTTATGCAATCAATATTTGTCGCATCCCGCTGTGTAATCAAATTCAAAATGACAACAATTAGTGAAAAAGAAATAAGCTACTACAGACACCTCCTTTTCGTAGCACCTCTTTGACTATTTCTACCAGCAGTAGCGACATTCTACTTCTCTTTCTGACGTTAACCCGATGACTACTAAAGGAATTGATTGTCCACTTCATCACGCGTCCAATGACGTCACGTGGGCGTAGATGCCTTGTGTTGTGGTTTGCAGAAGAAATGTGATATTTGTCTCTTTCGACATCCGACACATCCGACTTCAGCGCGGCAATATTGAGTTCAGGGTTGTACGCTCTATCCCTCTTCGATTCGCATTCGGTTGGCCAGACTAGACTGGTTGATCTGTTTATAGAGGCACGACGAAGAGGTGGAGCAAAGTCTATATGGTTGTGATTCATCGATCTTGGCGCAAGTCATCAACTATGGGTCAGTGACAGATTTCAGCTCGGTTGCTGTCAGGTACCTTACCTCCGAAGCGACGTTCAATAAGTAATGCAACACACATTTGTTTTACTTCAGTGTTTCTTTCATGAAAATTTGGAATATATCACACGGTCTTCCACTTATTGAGCCACACAGTCGTATTTTTCCACATAATCTCCATTCAAATGTTTGACTTTGCGCCTTCTAGATGTCAGTTGGGGTATACCGTCACGGTACCACTCTGCAGGTTGATCTCTGGGCCATCATTGAAAATATCACACGGTCTTCCACTTATTGAGCCACACAGTCGTATTTGTCCACATAATCTCCATTCAAATGTTTGACTTTGCGCCTTCTAGATGTCAGTTGGGGTATACCGTCACGGTACCACTCTGCAGGTTGATCTCTGGGCCATCATTGCGATGGTGACTTCCTCATCGTCGACCAATCTCTTCCTGTTGATTGCACTTTTAGAACGCCGAAGATGAAATAGTTACAAGGTGCAAGATCCGGATTGTATGGAGAATGAAGACAATCTATTAAAATTTTGTGAGTTCTTCGCGGGTGCGCTGGTTAAATATCCTAAATGGTGGATAATTGTGTTGGCTCCACCCACAGAGTCGACAAGCAAGTCATTTTGTTTGGATTCACTGATCGTCCTAAATAAAGGCTTTGACAGCTTGCAGGTGTCACTGTGGCCGGCCGGAACATGGTTGATCGGACTGACTGCTTCCACCTGCTGTGTTGATAAAAACCGATTTGCCAAACGACTGCCACTTCTTTCGTCCACTGCGTTTTTTCTATGAAAGTTTAAGACATTTTCAAGATTCTAGATATAGTAAAGATGGGCACAGCCAGAAACAGGAGGCTAAGTATTATATTATATTGTATATTATATTGTATTAATTATATGATTTAAGAGGACTTACCAACCAACACTGAACTGGAATTGGCAGTCGCTGGATGCTGCGGAGCATGCCAAGGAAGGGATCTGACTACTTAAGGACATGTTCAGAGTGTAATGATGATAACCCATAAATAAATCAATAACATTAAACTTCAGAAAATTACTAATTAAACAAATGTAACAGATTTATACATTGTTAAACTATTGACGAGTTTTCAGATTACGTAGAGTCTAATGAACACACATTCAATGTGATAAATATCTTTATTTAAAGTGTTGATTCTTTCATATGTTGTATTTCTTCTAAAAAAACAGCACAATAATTAAAAATGTGTATGCAATATAATTGATGGGTCGCATACATGAAGCCGCCAGTGAACTGGTCAACTGAGGACAAGAGCTCATGTTCAATCTCGATCAACAGCTGCTGAATTCAGACAGCCATAAATAGGTACAGAGATGTTTTTTTTTTTCGAAAAAGGAAAAAAAATAAAGTACTGGCATAAGGTTGACTATATCGCACAAAAATGTGGGTACTGAAAGAATAATCAAGAAGGATTTTTTGTTTCTTTCCGAAAGAACTTTGTTTGATTACTAGAATAACAAAGTGTACATATTAAACGGAAGTGGTTATTTCTTGTGTGTTGCCTCGACGATTTCTCCTCTTAATCCTCCAAGAACGTAGTTACGCTATGTCATGATTTGCTGCCATATAGAGAGCCTGCTTTTTTCACACAAAGTATTCGACATCTGCCGAAGTTTTTTAATATCAGGTTTGTCTTTCCTCTTCAATCCTCTTTTGTTTGATTAAATTAATTATTGTATTTATAGGAATATAAAAATAGTTTAAGTAGGGTCATGGTCTGTTGTGATTCACTTTTACTGATTTAAAAAGAAATGAATTAAGACTCTCTGACTGTTTATAACCAATGAATTGTCCAGCTGCTTGAGTTCATAATCTCTACAAGTTAACATGCCTCAAAGTTCTTGTTCGCAAAGTGAGCGAATACTTACAATACTTTTCTTATGTACGATTCATTTGTTCATCATCATCAAGTACCGGGCCTGCTGGCGTAGGTGATCATGTCTCTCCACAACGTTCGATCTCGACAGTTACTTATCATTTCTGTTGTTGACCTTCTGCCAAGCCATTCTCTTAAGCTGTCTGATATTTTTTTTTCTCTTTGCTTTCCTCTATCTCTTCGTCTCTCAATTTTTCCAGTTGTTACAATATATCCCAGTTGTTCTTTTCTCATTACATGACCAAAAAATGATTATTGTTTCTTCCTAATTTTGGAAATTAGCTCTCTTTTTGCTTTGACCCACTTTCAGAACATTTTAATTATTCTTCTTAGCTGTCCATGGTATTCTCAACATTCTTCTGTAAAACCACATTTCTACAGACTGCAGTGATTTTCTTGTCTGTTGTCCTATTGTCCATGATTCACATCCATATGTTAAAACTCGCTCTGCATACAATTTAAGAACTCCTTTTCTTATATTAAACGAATTTATAGGCTAGAAAAATAATCTGTACTGAGAGGAAAAGTGTTAGACGAATGACAGGAAACATTCTGAGAGATAAGATTAGAAATGAAGAACTGAGGGGAAAAAAAAACTAGGAATAACCCCCGCCATAGAATATATAAAGAAACAACGGATAAAATGGTTTGGCCACGTGACAAGGCAGAAAAATAAAAACACAACACAACGAGCTTTCAATATACTTTACGAGAATACCAGACTCAAGGGTCAACAACGAAAAAGATGGATTGACGGAATATTAGAAGAACTAGGAAACATAACAGCAGCAGAGGCTAACAGAATAGCAAAAGACCGCAAATTATATCTCCCCTCGACGCTGAAAGGCGGATGAGAAAGGAAAGAAGAAAGACTATTTAAATCATAAAACGGCAGTAATTAAATATATTAAAGAAGTTAAAAATATTAAAGTAATTGAACTAAAGAAGTAATAATATGTAAGGCGAGACTTAAATGCCACACCGCTCGCATACTATGATACTTTCTCTTGCACAATAAACATACACACAGAGAGAAAGGGAGACAGAATGAGAGTCAGGCGCCAACAAATGTCAGTCATCATTACAAAATGAATGTGTGATCTCCCTCATAATATGATCATGAATAATCACGTGTGCGAGAAAGGGTCGGACACGCCGACTCTCGTCTCCATTGTTGCCATTTCTCTCCTTTGTTCTGCCTCTGTTTACTCACCAGCAACCCTAGTTCTCAAACGGATACATTTGTCCATTTGTATTTTCTGTTTATTCCTTTGTCCTCCTCTTCATGATTAATATTTTTATTTATCGTTCAGTCTGTCTCTTTTGCTTTGTTTCTCTCCTTTCTACTTTCTGCAGTTCGTCTTCTCTCGCGTTTTTCTTTCACTCACTCGTTCCTCATTTTCTCTCCCTCGATTCACTCTCAACTTATTTCCTCCATCTCAATTCCCCTTCGTCTATTTATTTTGTCGCTCTTCTATCTCTTTCCCCAACTTTCTTCCACCTCTCTTTCTCTCGCTCTCATTCCCTCTTCAAGTTTACTGCTTCCATTTTATCCCCGTTTCCCTTTCTCTCGCTCTCATTTCTGCTTCAAGCTTGCTTCTTCTATTTTATCTCCTGCTTCCCTTTCTCTCGCTCTCATTCCCTCTTCAAGTTTACTTCTTCCATTTTATTTCCTTCCGTTTCCCTTTCTCTCGCTCTTATTCCTGCTTCGAGTTTACTTCTTCCATTTTATTTCCTTCTGTTTCCCTTTCTCTCGCTCTCATTACCTCTTCAAGTTTGCTTCTTCCATTTTATCTCCTTCTCTTTTTACCTTTCAATTAAGCACGTTAATGACGTGACGCCAAAACCCAAACAGGTAACATTATAAAGGAACTGTAATAGATCGCCAACTATTTTCATGAGCTTCATAAGTGTAGCGAATTACTACACAGACTTTCACAGACTACACGCTATTTCATAATAATAATAATATTTGTCATCCTTCATAAACGTTGGTTACAACAGGTCCAGTCTTGTGTTAGTGTCTGTACTTCTCTTCTGGTAACGAAGGTGACAGTAAATCAAATTCTGACAACGAATGCACTCAGTGCCACTGGGAAGGACAAGTAATGATCGAGACTAGTTAAATGAATATCGATTGTTCCTTCCTTCTAGCAGCGCTTTTTGGTTATGCCTCAATAATTCCGTGTTTCTCAACGAAGCGGTTACCTATGTTAATGTTACTGCGCCATATTGATTTGTCTTTCTCAAGAGTTTCCCAGGAGACCACACCCATATTGAGGCTTCTTAGAGACAACCAGTGAGGTTCTTGAAAGCTTCTGTTTTCCAATCGGCCGCTTTCCCTTGTCATATAATAGCTGTTTTGAGATGCGTTCATCGGACACGACAACCCATTTCTTTTGCTTTCACTTTTTTTGTGTTCTTTTAGGCGTCTCCCGACTACTACTACTTTTCATCGTCCACCCTTAAAAGGACGTTAAGAAAGATGGCGTAGTTGCGATGAATCGTGATTTACAACAAACTTTATTATGTGTACCTTTCGGCCCGATACGTCCGATTCAGCACATTTTATTTTAAAGTGCTAAGTTTCCTCCCTTTTATTTTATCTATACTCGCTTGGTCAGAAGTGTTTAAAACATGTTTGTAGAGGCACACCTCGTGAGGATCTTGATCAGATGCTGCTTCCGTTAATACTGACGCAAGTAATTAGCTGAGAATGAATGTAGAAAGACATCCCTGCGACGTGGAAACCATGTGGTAAAATAAAACAAGGCAGACCCAGAGAGTCACTGCACAGAATAATTAATAGGGTAGCCTCAACTATGGGACTAAGAAACAACCAAGAACTACACAAACTAGCTGCAACTCGTCAATTATGGAGAATTATGACTTCCACCCCATGTGCTGTCTTTATCCCGAGAGGAAAATGAGTGAATAAATGAATGAAAGAATGAATGAATGAATGAAGTAGAAAGGTATAATCCACAGACAGCTCTGATATTCTAGAAGTGTCTCGGTTTCTGCTTTCATCTTTTGAATCATAGAGCGGATACAAATCTGAAACTTCAGCTTTATAGAGGATTTCAGTGTCGGTTACACTATATTACTACGTTTTTCTGTCCAATCTACTGAGACATCTCATAAAGATGAGACTACGTTTTCTGTCATATACATATTATGATATATATCTCACTGACTGACTTTAAGGTAGCGGTTACACCGTCCATCTTCCGTTGTTAAGCCGGACTAATTCTCGCCCCATCCCACATACTGTAGTACAACGTTTACTGGCTTTGAAGATGAGATCATGATGGTACCTTCAAAGTTGACGTTTGCTACAACGATTGCTGTATTTGCTAGCAAGATAGGCGAAGCTATCGACAAATATGACACGCTTTCTCTTAACTATGATGTGTATGATTCGTGTTGACTCCAAAGATATTAAATCAAATTAAACTGTAAAATATGTACGTATTTTTGACAAAACTCATGAAAGTCTATAATCATTTGACTAAACTTGTTAATGGGTTCTTAAGTTTCACAAGGCTCGTAGAGAGGTTCTCATCGGGGACATCATTTTCACCAGACTGAGAAATGGGAACATAAACAACATAAGACTGGTAAAATAACATGTTTTATCAAAAATGATAAAAGTAACCAGATAAAAAAAAAGTTACAGACGTTAAACAAAATAACTAATTACACATTGTTTCACTATACCAGCGGATAAATAGTTTTATAATTTTCACTTGAAAACGCGTAAGTAAAGTAAAGAGCCCCGTCATGCAAAGTGGCGTATAGGGAATATGGTGTTAGTGACCATAAATTTTATAGACCTTCGGCACATGATTTTTGGGGTAATGTGGTCGGTATTACGCCCGTGCCGCTTTACTTTCCAGAAAAAAATCTGGTACCCATTAAAGGCTGGGTGAACCGGAAGCCGTCGGTTGGGATCGGACCCTGCCTCTTGTCCTTTGTAGTCCAGTTCACTAACCACTGAGCTATCGCGGCTCCCACTTGAAAACGTGTACGGGATCATAATTTTGACAAATCTGCTAAAAATATAAATACACATGGAAACATGATATTGTGTGGGTGAAGTTTTATGAAATTACTAGAGGAATACACATAACATAAAAAATGTATAAAATTATTGCTGTATGTTGATAACAGTTCACATCAATGCATCCTATACCGGATAATTTTATCTAAACCTCTTCAATCTATTTCGACAAGTGCTATAAATAAACTATGCAGCTAGTTCTGCATGAATGGTACTATATTTTGTCAACTTTAATATGCACACAAGTGTAATGATGACGTTCACTCCAGTATATGTCACAGTTGTTTGTTTTCATCTAAATGTAGCATTGTTAGTTCTAATCCTGGAAATGTTGCATTGTTTATGTATGAAAATGTCAAGAGATTAGTACACTCCACTCATTTTTTAAAATTGATGTTGTATGGAGGTGGTTTTAATTCGTAACACTTTACACACAAAAATATAAATGGTTAGCTAAACTAAATATATGTGTATTATATTTTAATAGGAAGCCGGGATAGCTCAGTGGTTAGTGAACTAGACTACAAAGGACAAGAGGTAGGGTTCGATCCTTGGCCGAAACGTCGATTTTTTATTTGTCCATTACCACGTGAAGCTGTCACCATACCAGTTTTTAGAATTGCTATGTCCGAATCGACACATTCAGTTAATTGATAAGATAGCGGAGGTAGGAGGCGTTGAGTCCCAAGTATTTATATTTCTGGTAGATGAAGATTTATTAGTGAACCCATTGATTCCCTCCTCAGGTGAACTTACACCTACAACTGGCGGAGGACGATGTGTTCTGAACTTGAGAAGGCTAGAACGTAAGAGATCGAACTTGTAGGGTGACGTTTGACCTGTTAATTTGCGACATAAACATAATGTGATTTCTTATTCTTCTACCTTTTTAAATCCCAGCGAAGCATAGGTCTTCAACAAACACTTCCAAGTCGTTCTGTTTCTTGCCATTCTTTTAAGATCATTCCATGTCTTCCCAATCATCATCTCTGCTTCCATCTGTCATAATGCAATCTGCGCTATATAAAATAGTTCCTTTAATTATTGCACTTAATTTTCATAATTATAATTACATTCATACTATCTTAGTTATGTGCACTATAATGTATGATTAAAACACATTTTATTGTTAATTAACATCTATTACATTTTTGTATGATTAAAACACATTTTATTGTTAATTAACATCTATTACATTTTTGTTCATTTATATATATATATATATAGGACGTAGCGCAGTGATTCTTAACGAAGGCACTAAATAGAACAGCCGCTGGTAGACTACTTTATTCTGTTTGGACAAAAGCTAGAACGGCATATTATTAGTCGTTCTCTTGTTTCCATGACAACAAGGAGCTGTTTGGTGAAATGGTCTACCAGTTCTCATACACAGTGTAAGGTCGATAGATGCCCTTGTATGGTTGTAGCAAGCTTCACCTCCACAGACATTGAAGTCTGTTTATTAGTAACGGCTTGAGTTATTTGAACAATATATTGGCTATACTAGGGAATACGGGAGCCGCGATAGCTCAGTGGTTAGTGAACTGGACTACAAATGACAAGAGGTAGGGTTCGATCCCAACCGACGGCTTCCGGGTTCACCCAGCCTTAAATGGGTACCGGTTTTTTTCAGGGAAAGTAAAGCGGCACGGGCGTAATACCGATCACATTACCCCAAAAATCATGTGCTGAAGGTCTGTAAAATTTATGGTCACTAACGCCATATTCCCTATACACCACTTGGCGTGACGAGGCACTTTACTTTTTTACTAGGGAATACTGAGTGTACACTGACATTTAACTCATTGAGCTGGAATGTGATTGTGTAATGTTTCTGATAAAATATTGGAGTCGTGACCTCCGTTGCCTCCTCTGAATATCCGCCGCTGCCTACAACATAAAGACTGTCGGACCACATTTTAGGTGCTCATTAATCTGGAGAACTACGTGCTCTCTTAATAACTTGGTATATCATTTGATTTCGGAATTTCTATTCACGGCCTTTTCTTCATATAAACCTGCAAGTTTGGAATCAGTTATCTATTTTACATTTGTAGATAACTAAGTTACAAGCCTTTCAATAGTGACGTAAACAAATTAAATGGACAACTGTTATTTGTGTACAAAAAGAGTTACATTTTAAAGTAATTTAACTTGTATGTTTAGAAAACAAAACAAAAATGTCTTCACCATCAGAAATGTTACCTCAGTGAACTTATCACATAATATTTTTTTCAAACGTATGAGTTTTGTATTAATGTTCATATCCTGGAATATGTTTTGCACTTTGGCATAAAAATGTTACGATCGTAACCTAATCATCATCATCATCATCATCATCAAGTATAATGCCTGCTGACGTCGGTAATCATATCTCTCCACAACTTTTGATCTCGACAGTTTATCATTTCTGTTGTTGACCTTCTGCCAAGCCACTCTCTTAAGCTGCCTGGTATCTTTTCTCTGCTTTCCTCTATGTCTTCGTCCCTCAATTTTCAAAATTGTTACAATATATTCCAACACTTCTCTTCTCATTATGTAACCAAAAAAAATGTTGATCGTTTCTTCCTAGTATCATAAATTAACTCTTTTATTTGTTTTGGCCTCTTTCAGAACGTTTGTATTACTCTTCTTAGCTGTCCGTTGTATTCTCAATATTATTCTGTAAAATACATTTATACAGCCTCCAGTGATTTTCTTGTCTGTTGTCCTAATGTCAATGATTCATATCCATATTTAAAGACTGGCTCTATATAACATTTATGAACTCTTTTTCTTGTTTATATATTGTCAAAAATGGATTGCACAATATCTTCCTCATTTTTTTTTTTATGCTGCTTTGCGTGAGCCATTCTGTATCTCACCTCTTTTGTACATCTACCATCTGAGGTTAGCTTTGTTCCCAGATATTTAAATATAAATGAATTTAAATATCGTAATAAAATATTAACTTTAAATTAGGACTGTTGTATAAATAAAGGTAAGGGTACTGCCATATTAATTGCCGTTGGTACTGAGATGCTAGTGACGTCATTGTACTAATGCTCAGCTTTATGAGCTGGGGTGACATCGCTGCCTTTCCTTCTCAGAGAATATTTCTATTCTATAAATACCAGTTGTTTAAACATTTATTACAGGAGGAAAACCAGTTTCAAAGTATTGCTTTCATTACATTTCTGACTCACACACTCTATGTGTGTCTGGCTGTCTCTCTATCTCGTTCTTTCTCTTCATTTTTTGTTATGTGGGCCTATTCTTGGTACAGATAAGGATAATATAATTATGGCTATAGAAAACACTATTAAAATTGGATCGACAATTCTGTAACAGGAATTCATAGCGTCCCATAGTGGTTTGCTGTGGTAAATTTAGAAACATGAATGGTTAAGCTTATTGCACAAACAGAAAGAAACGCCGTTGAAATGATCTTCATGGTTACATGTCGGAAATAACACGAAAACAACAAACTTGTTCTTAACGTTTCGTGTTGTTTTCACATGGAAGGTTGGCCACCATGGGTTGCCATTACACCGTGTCTCTTTTCTTGATGGTACACGCCGTCACAGCCATGTCCATCTCTTCACGTTGCCAGTCCAATTTAATCTTTTTCTGCCATCACTTCGTTTATCATGTATTTTTCCAACATCCAAAATTGCTTTTAGTAAGTTTTTGTGTTTCTTCTTTACGTGTCCAAAAATGTTCATTTGTACTGTTCTATGTCTACTTCTTCTTTTATTTTGTCCTACCTCAAATTCCTTTCATCGTCGAAGGGAGATATCATTTGGAATCTTTTTTTACTCTTCTGTTTGTTGCTGCTGTGATGTTTCTAATATTCCGTCAATTCATCTTTTTCGTGGTCGGCCCATTTCTTCTGTATTTACGACATTTTCCCAAGGTCTTAAGTCTGCCAAAGAGGGGGGGGGGGGAAGAACTTATAGAATGAAGATTAAAGGTCATAAATTCAATGCATTCAACATGTATGTTAAACTTGTGTTCCACTACAATAAACTATCAATAATTTTCTTGTGCCCTACCGTGAATCGAACTCGCGTCCTCCTGCTTTGAAGCTAGGCATGTTATTGACTCGGCCACTCGCTCTCCTGTGTTTTGTTTCAATTGTATTAAACAAAATTCCATCTTCATTATCAGCTGCGTCAAAACTTCATTGTTTTCTTCTCTGCCAACTGAATTCTCCCCATTTTCTATAATTGTCTACACTTTCTTACTCTCAATTCTAGTCCTAATAGTTATTTGTTTTGAATCGAGTATACATATCTTGTTGTCCTTTTTATGCTAACCCTATACTTTTGTTTATTTCCGTCTTGAATGTTTGCCTTTTTTTTATGAAATGCCCAAGATGGCTTGAACTCTTTCAAGGTCATTTTATATTCTTTGACATTTACTTGTAGGTTTTGTGTGATATCTCTGTTTATTATCACAGTTATTGTTCTTGCGGACGAAAAGAACATGAATTATTGGCAATCGATAGCATCACTTTATACAGAAGCGCTTTTGTAACTCTGGTATCTTTGTCTCTCCCCCGTCCCTCCTTTTTAACGTTAGTCCTGTTAAACTATTTTCTGTTTCCAAGATGGAGAGTATTGAGTCTGTATTTCATTCAGCGCAACACGATTTGAGTCGGAAGCTGATTAATTTGAACTCTCTGATGTAGATTCCTATCCACAAGTTAAATGTGTGTTCAATGTGAGAATTCTGCGCCGGTGATATTGAGTTCGTGCATTGGTTGCAGTCTTTTCGGTGAATCCGGCGGTGTGAATACGACCTCCCTCTGCCATGACGTTTGTATGTGTGTTTCGTCATGACTTTGAGTGCTGTTTAATAACCACCGTTAGATGTGCTCAGCGTCAAATACGTTCAGCTCCTTCCTATAGAATCTCGATGTGCCATGTCAATTGAAGGTGCCACTTAAGCATTTGGTACCGGCTCTGCGGTGTTCATGCATCTGGGTCCGGTCTTTTCAGTGAATCAAGCTTTGAAGGTTCATCCATTGTTGACAAACGTTATACGTACAACGTCATATGCAATCATTTATCCCTAACACTGGAAAAGTAAGTCGAGATAAAGATTTACATGCTGTCAATAAATGTGCAGCGCTGGTGCGACTTTCCGGATCTTCGTTTTAGTCAAAAGGAATGTTGTCTAAATTCAGCAGAACTACGGGAAGAACGGGAGTTTTATTTATGAACCAGCATGGTTTTATTTCTCGATCTTTTCACTGTGCGAAATTTGGGAGATATGAGAACTCATTGACAGTTGTTCTATGTGCAATAATTCGATGTCTAACAACTAGCAACATTTTTACTCTGGCGTTATAGTGCTGGTTTTCTCAGAATGATTTGGACTGAAGTTGTGGTAAAGTAACTAATATTAGAATCAAGTACAGACTACTGTAGAAATTATGTCTTAATTAAATATTTTCTAACACATTGCATTACAATGAGAACATATCACACTTGTTAGTTATCATCATCATCATCATCATCATCATCATGTGCCATACCGGTTGGCGTAGGTGATCATATCCCTCCACAATCTTCTATCTACAGTGCATCGTATCAGTTATGCTGTTGACTGTTTTCCATGCCATGACACCAAGCTATCCAGTATTTTCTCTCTTTGTCGCCCGCGATCTCTCTTTCTTTTATTTTGCCAGTTGTAACCAAGTATTCCAACTGTCCTCTTCTCATGATGTGCCCGAAAAATGTTGATTGTTTCTTGTTAATAGATAACAATAATATTTTCGAATTGCGGGAACGTTTCTCCAAAATTAGAGTTAATTTCACTAGCAGCAGCCGTTTTTGTTTATCTTTTGGGCAGATAGAAATTATGATTTTGTTATTTAGAAATATTAAACATATACGCATGCGCATATCGAATCAGCGCTCTTTTAGTAAAAACAAGGGCAGACAATACGTGAAATATTGTTTTTGCCTTCAACAGAAATTCTACACGTACAAATCGATACAGCGCCTCAGCACCAGATTAGCTTGCTAATCTACACGGCTAGACAGATTGTGAATCCTGCTTACATCACCGATTGAAGAGGTTAGAAATATGTATGCAATGGTCCTAAAATATAGTAATCTAAATAGAATATTGAAATTTATTATTTAAAAAATATGTGTATATGTTTTATTTTATTTCAATACATTAAAAAAGTTTGGTCTTACATTTGTTTTCATTTCGTCTCTTTTACTTTAAAATCAATTGGAGAATTCAATTTTTGTCCTTAGTTTGCCCCATTTTACTATATAAAAGGTTTTTTTTATTTCCCCTTCTTTTTTAGCCGAGATAGTATGTACACTTTACTACTTACTTTGTAAACCTTTAGAAGTTTATTTGTCCAGACATACATTATATGTAAATAGAAAACTTAAACACTCGTCGGACGCACCAAGATGGACTCTTGTTTGCGTTCGAGCCATGATGTAAACAATGTTGACTTTGCTTGTCTCCAACGGTTTGTCTCATTCTATTAGAGAACATCACGCTATCTGTTATCACAGCGAGCTGGCGGATTTTTAGAAATGTAATCATGGGTTTGATAATAAATGTTTGTACACAGTTCGTTAACCATCGCTGTAGATCAAGTCTTTATTCTGCTGGCTTCGTTCGCGGCCTTGGAAGCTAATGACCTAACTTGTGCAGACAGTTGGTTTGGGAAAACTACAGGGACATGCCCAAACAATGACAATTGTCAGCACGGATATTTCGGACTCCAGTGTCAGTACTTGGATCTCGTGTACAAATACGCCCAAAAATCTGAACCTACTTTCCTGTTTGATAACAACGACACCACATGTAATCCGGACACAAATTCTACATCAGTTGAGGAAACTCTCAATCAATCTTTGCCGTTCTCCTGGTTTAGGATTTATGCGAATGACTTAACCTATCCGGACAGTTTCACGGTAAAACTAAATGGTTCTGCCTCATGTAACAATGGATCAAGGTTTGTAGTTAGTCAGCACGAGATTGATGTCTTTTGCTCTGGGGCTGGTCTGATCAACAAGTTATGGATTGAAGGGGCGATAGTTGCAAATATCTGCTCCATCTATATTGGTGGGTGTCGCAATGTGGCTCTCAAACAGAACACAAACCAGACCGACACATTTAATGCTTGTTATACAGGAGACTGATGTGGACCAGAGGCCGCAGTTAATGGCAAAACAAAGACCAATCTCTTTGACAATGACTGCACACACACAAAATTGAGAAGTGGAACCAATCTTGTTTACTGGTATCTGTACTTTGCCACGCCCCAGAAGATTCACACCATTCGAATCTATCATTGAGCTAGCACTATGATTCGGGAAAAGAATGCCACTCTAAAGGCTTTCTCTGACAATGGCGGCTTAGTGTTCCAGTATAATAATATATCATACCCAAACATTTCTGTGAACACTATTGTAGTCACCACACAAATGCCAATGGCACACATTAAGATTAAGTTCTCACCGATCATTTCGCAGGCCGACAGCGCACTGACGGTGTGTGAAGTGCAAACATTTACAGACACCTATTGTCTGGACGGGCATTCTGGGTCGTTTTGTGAAGTGTGTAGTGGGTGTAGCAAAGGCTGCAACGTCATCATAGGTACGTGTCAAGGCAACTCTTCACATGGAATCTGTGGACACGGCTGCTCCAGGTCTTGTCTCAGTGTCTGTCCTTTATGTGAGAAAAAATCAGGAAAATGCCTACAATATAAACATCATGGCTATACCTGTAATGACACTTGTCCCGATGGTAATTTTGGGCTACAGTGCAAACAGACGTGTTCTGATGGCTGTGACATCATATGTGACCCGGAAAGTGCAGAATGTACGTGCAAGGAAACGTACTACGGGTCAGACTGCACTCTCAAATGTCCGGACAAATGTTTCAACGACACCTGTGAACAGTCAACCGGGAACTGTACATGCAAGGGAACATTTTACGGGTCAGACTGCACTCTCAAATCTCCGGAAAACTGTTTGAACGGAACCTGTGAACAGTTAACCGGGGCCTGCGTCTCGTACGTCGATGATTCCCACGTTAAGAAGAGTCTGCTGTCTGTATGTATTTTATATACTATAAGTGATATATATATATATATATATAATATATATATATATATATATTGTATATTATGGTTTTACAACATGGTGTTTATTATACGTGTCATAGAATGTAACTGCTTAAGAGAATGGCTTGGCAGAAGGTCAACAACATAAATGATAAATAGCTGCCGAGATCGAAAGTTGTGGAGAGACATGATCACCTACGCCAGTAGACCCGGTACTTGATGATGATGAGAATGTAATTAGCAGACTGTTAGCTTAGGGTCTATGTACGGCTAAACTTGGATGTCGTGTGCGAGTGAGGTATAAAACCGTACAGTGTTAGGCCTCATCGTTTGAGATGAAGGTCAGTGTTCTTCCCCAACTCTGTGAGCCAGGTAGTAAATTCTTTGTTTAGATGGAAGCACGTCAGCTGTGATTGAATCTGTGTTTATTTTATAGCTAAACCAGAGAGTTAGCCTTTGGACGCTTCAAATCTATATGTCGATGCTGACAATAAACATATACTTAACTCTAGGCTCATTCTATTCTATATGTAGAAGCTGCCTAGAAACAGATACTTAACTCGTTTGTTCATTTCATTCTATATGTAGAAGCTGATAATAAACAGATACTTAACTCTAGGCTCATTCTATTCTATATGTAGAAAAAAAGGAAAAAAGTAAAGTGCCTCGTCACGCCAAGTGGTGTATAGAGAATATGGTGTTAGGGACCATACATCTTACAGACTTTCTGCACATGATTTTTGGGGTAATGTGGTCGGTATTACGCCCGTGCCGCTTTACTTTCCCTGGAAAAAAAATCCGGTACCCATTTAAGGTTGGGTGAACCCGGAAGCCGTCGGTTGGGATCGAACCCTACCTCTTGTCCTTTGTAGTCCAGTTCACTAACCACTGTGCTATCGTGGCTCCCTTATATGTAGAAGCTGACTATAAAAAGATA
This sequence comes from Megaustenia siamemsis, assembly GCA_032433765.1. NCBI lineage: Eukaryota > Metazoa > Mollusca > Gastropoda > Stylommatophora > Ariophantidae > Megaustenia > Megaustenia siamemsis. The sequence continues at coordinate 89,136,239 of JAVIAB010000073.1, read as the reverse complement.
CTTAACTCTTTCCCTCATTCTATTCTATATGTAGAAGCTGACAATAAACAAATACTTAACTATAGGCTCATTCTATTATATATGTAAAAGCTGACTATAAACAGATACTTAACTATAGGCTCATTCTATTCTATATGTAGAAGCTGACAATAAACAAATACTTAACTATAGGCTCATTCTATTCTATATGTAAAAGCTGACTATAAACAGATACTTAACTCTTTTGTTCATTCCATTCTATATGCAGAAGTTGATAATATACATATATTTAACTGTTTTGTTCATTCCACTTTATACGTAGATGTTGATAATAAACAGATACATAAGTCTTTTGTTCGTCCCATTCTATATGTAGAAGCTGACAATAACAAATACTTAACTATAGGCGCATTCTATTCTATATGTAAAAGCTGACTATAAACAGATACTTAACTGTTTTGTTCATTCCACTTTATACGTAGATGTGGATAATAAACAGATACATAACTCTTTTGCTCAGAATTTGTTTATAAATATGTCTACAATTTCGAATTGAATTATTGTCCATAGAAATGAGAAGCTCTTTGTTGCTAACAGAATTTCCTTTGTTTATTAAATCTTTTTTTTAATGAAAAACATATCAGGTTGCGTACAATTAAATAAAAGATGGTGATGAAAATGTTAAAGGGAAATTCTAAATAGAAAACATTGAGCCTTTCCAGGCTTCTGTTTGACCTGTGCACGCCCTGTGTAGCCATCCTCTTGGTAATGTTACCTGTATCCTAATCGCCACGTGTATGCTTCTGTCTTGTGGGAATTAAGTTCACTTCCGGTGCACATTTTTGTTTTTGAATTAGTTGTGAGCTTTGGTGTTTCAAGTGATTTTTTAATTTTTATTTTGCTGCAAAGGGTTTTACATTATAGAAAAATAAATACAATTGAAAACAAAATATATGCATATTGGTTAGATTCTAGGTGATTAATCAAATAAATAAGTACAATTTTAATGAAATATCTTTATAGGTTTCTATATTCTCGAAACTGGAGAACCACTGGAAGCTGTAGAAATGTGGTTTTACAGAAGAATTTTGAGAATACCATGGACAACTAATAAGAGTAATGAAAACTTTCTGAAAGAGGCCAAAGCAAAAAGGGAGCTAATTTCCAATATTAGGAAGAAACAAACAATCATCATTTTTTGGCCATGTAATGAGAAGAGAGCAGCTGGAATATATTTTGACAACTGGAAAAATTGAAGGACGAAGAGATAGAGGGAAGCAAAGATACAAGATACTAGACAGCTTCAGAGAATGGCTTGGCAGAAGGTCAACAACAGAAATGATAAATTACTGTCGAGATCAAAAGTTGTAGAGAGACATGATTACCTACGCCAGCAGGCATGCTACCTGATGATGATGATTATGATGATGATGGTGATATTCTGTAAGATGATGATGATTATGATGATGATGGTGATATTCTGTAAGTTACACTCGAGAACCAATGATCATCTACACTTAGAAAGAGATGATGGACATGTGTCGGACATGTGATGAGAAAAGATGACACAACAATTTCAAAACATGCTCTTTTATGGAAAACAAATGGATACAGGAAAAGAAGGAGACTCAGAAAGACACTAAAAATAACACTTATAAGAGAAGCAATGTTGATAGGCATGGATTCATTAGATAAGATCGAACATCTCACCTTGAATAGAGATAAATGGCGAAAAACCACTGCGGGCTTTATGCGACGTCTTTTAGCGACGCTGGAGGGATCATACTCGAACAATAGATAAGATAAATACCATGGGAATAAAATGTAATGTAAGGAGTCCTATATTCCACATACAAAAAATCACTAAGATAAATACCATGGGAATAAAATGTAATGTAAGGAGTCCTATATTCCACATACAAAAAAATCACTAAGATAAATACCATGGGAATAAAATGTAATGTAAGGAGTCCTATATTCCACATACAAAAAATCACTAAGATAAATACCATGGGAATAAAATGTAATGTAAGGAGTCCTATATTCCACATACAAAAAATCACTAAGATAAATACCATGGGAATAAAATGTAATGTAAGGAGTCCTATATTCCACATACAAAAAATCACTAAGATAAATACCATGGGAATAAAATGTAGTGTAAGGAGTCATATATTCCACATACAAAAAAATCACTAAGATAAATACCATGGAAATAAAATGTAATGTAAGGAGTCCTATATTCCACATACACAAAATCACTAAGATAAATACCATGGAAAGTAAATGTAATGTAAGAACTCCTATATTTCACACACACACACAAAAATCACTAAGATAAATACCATGGAAATAAAATGTAATGTAAGGAGTCCTATATTCCTCATACAAAAAATCACTAAGATAAATACAATGGAAATTAAATGTAATGTAAGGAGTCCTATATTCCACACACACACAAATCACTAAGATAAATACCATGAAAATTAAATGTAATGTAAGGAGTCCTATATTTCACACACACAAAAATCACTAAGATAATTGCCATGGAAATAAAATGTAATGTAAGGAGTCCTATATTTCTCATACAAAAAATCACTAAGATAAATACCATGAAAATTAAATGTAATGTAAGGAGTCCTATATTCCTCATACAAAAAATCACTAAGATAAATACCATGAAAATTAAATGTAATGTAAGGAGTCCTATATTTCACACACACAAAAATCACTAAGATAATTGCCATGGAAATAAAATATAATGCAAGGAGTCCTATATTCTACAAAAAATCAATAGGATAAAATACCCCGGAAATAAAATGTATGTAAGGATGTCTATAGTCTAAAAAAAATATCAATAAGTTAAATACCACGGAAATAAAATATATGTAAGACGTTATACATTCTACAAAAAACAATAAAATAAATACCACAGAAATAAAATATATGCAAGACGTTATACATTCTACAAAAAACAATAAAATAAATACCACAGAAATAAAATATATGCAAGACGTTATACATTCTACAAAAAACAATAAAATAAATACCACATAAATAAAATGTGTCAAGCGCGTTATGTGAATAAACACGACTTACAAAATTAGAAGTGAAGAACTAATACAGCAATGATAATTCCAATACTAGAACACGATCTACCAGCAAGCAACAAACTAGAATATCAGACCACGAGAATATTCTCAAAAAAAAGATAGATAACTGAGTAGTAGAACCATTCGGAAACATGAAAGCAGAAGAGGTTAATGAAGGAGCAAACGAAAGGCCCCAAACTGTCACTTCTCCCTGCGCTGAATGAAATATATAAAAGAAATAAAAGGAGATGAATATTCATTAGATACTATTGTTTAAGTTTGTCGTTTATATTTATTTTTAGCATAATTCCTTTTTCGTGTTTTTTCAGAGAAATCCAGTGGCTGACGTTTCAGATGTGTCAATATTTGGGTGAAACGTGAACTGTTGAGTTTGACCAGACTTCACCAAGAGGTCAGAGTTGAGGCTCTAAGGGACGAGCCCAAGACATGTGATTTGTGAATGGCAATATTGCGTTTTGTTGAACTGACTAATGATAATTTCATATCGTGATGTATTAGCCACCCAGTATTATATTGATAGATCAAGTTCAACCATTTAGGGCAAATACAATATCAACAGTCACATAGCTTTTATATTCAACTAGGTTGGCTAAATTTTTTTTAATCGGTCAATGTGAAACTATTCGTTTGTTCGAACAATTTCGGTGAAATCATTCATTTATGAGACTAACTGTTGAAAACTTGAGTCAATTGAGTGTGAATATAAACTACTTTATGTATAAGATTGGCAATCTAGTTGATGAGTTTTATGAGACCGTGGAGTTAATGTTTCTTATGAGTTTCAACTTGTGAATAATACAAATTTCAAGATTCCACTGAAATGTGAATACGTAAGAAGTGAGTCAAGATCAAATGTAAGATCAACTTTAATTCCTTGAAACAAAATTTTGAGACATATCTACTGGAGTCATGTTGAACATATCCGCTCATGATTGATAAACTTTTTATACCTAGCTACCGATTCATGTGAAAGTAATTCTCACTTACTGCATGCTTAGTGTTATTATATTTCTTCAATTATAACGTTATTATTGATTGACATACGATACCAGTGATTGTCTTCAATAACCAGAAATTGCTAAGGGGCTACCCACGACGCTGGAAAACTGATGGGGTTGTTTCGAGGTTGTTGTCGATGTGACACTTTAGCTTGACCATACTTTATTTAATAACACCACATGCTCAAGGTCCCACTCTGATCAATCTTTAAACGTGTCATAAGTGAATCTTTGTCAGGTCGCTCGTCAGTTGTTCCCGGAGGAAGCTATCAAATCGCAAGTGAGTTCAGCGTTTAGACTACTTGTGATTCATCGTTCAGATCAAGTAATTCCAGTTCATCTGTTACTGATAAATGTTGATTCATCGTTCAGATCAAGTAATTCCAGTTCATCTGTTACTGATAAATGTTGATTCATCGTTCAGATCAAGTAATTCCAATTCATCTGTTACTGATAAATGTTGATTCATCGTTCAGATCAAGTGAATGTGTCTATTATTGAAACCCAGCAAAGCTGCTGTCAAAGCCTGTGTTTTCAACATTTCTAACATGGGCGTTATTAACTTTAGCACACATGTTTTTAGTACAATGAGTTTTGATAGCTCAGCTTTCTGAACAGACGTCTTCAATACATCTATTACTTATATCTACCAACTTGTCGTGCAGCTTAAGTGCTATACAGCATATATTATTCAATCCATTCATCAACGAGTCATTCTCATATGAATACACTAATGATACATATTTATGATATTTAATGACTTCCCCCTAAATCTCACAACAGCTCCTCCACAATAAAACTTAAATTTTGATTGTGACAATTTCCTTGTTTGATGACTTGTCCGAAAAATCAACAAACGTGACAGGAAAATTGCTGGCCAGTTTCAATTGTCTGGAAAAAAGGCATTAAGTCTGTGTTTGCTCCAATTACCCTTAACATTTTATTTCAACCTCCTCCGCTTCTACACCTTATAATTCCAGACGCAGTATAAACAGCCCTCGTTGTCCCTACTCGTCCTTGATCCTACACAGCGAGCGACACCTCGAGGTCTCAAGTGTATCGATTGATGTCCTCACAGCAACAGAAACCAATAATTCTCGTCTCTTCAATCTGTAAGGCGAATATTTTAAATGTAAAACCGAGGGAAGTGTGAGGAATTGAATACAGCCAAGGCATGTAAACTATTTAAATAAGTGACGGAGAAAATTCCCTACCTTGACAACAACACTGGCTTCATGGATGCTTGTTAATCGCTGTAAATAAATAGGGGACAGCTCTACTAACCTATTTAAAAAAGAGGAAATGTTTTATTTCCCCTATGGAGTGAACCAAACCACATTTGCATTGCGACCTTATCTGTCATATTCTTCGATTGTTTATTACCAGATTGAATGTTCTGTTGCCTGTACTTCAGTGCAGCCGTTTTCAGTAGGCATTTGTTTGAAACTGTTTTCCTAGACTTTGATATATATTTACCTTCCTGCGAGGTAACTACTATTTGTGCTTGTAGAATTGTGTTCTGTTATGTATATAAGTAGTCCTTCAATGATACGACTAATAGAAAAGCTGAGATCAAACAAAGCAGGTACTTCTTTTTGCAGCAAGGCCATTGACAAATAAGTTATTCGTTTTCACAGCGTCTTTTCAATTTAAATCATTAATTTTGATTAATCGAGTTGCGTTCAGTTCACCTTTATATTTCTCATTTCTCTCTTGGCCTATTTATATCTGGAATCATCACAATAGAATATTGTTCACGTATTGTTCATTGGTCTAGAAGCTAACGATTGCCATTTCCCTGAGTTTACTTCGCAAAATTTGCCGCTTAAAAGCTTTACTTGAGCTCATACACATTAGTTATTGCAAATTCACAAATTGGCACCACATGCCTTAATTTAAACAAAAGCGCACATCAAACTGTTTAATCATGTTGGACCTTATCGGTACAATGACATGTTGGGGCTAAAATGCAACATGTTCATAATATCAATGAAAGACATTTATTAATATAAATGTGTACAACTACAAAGTTAGCTTTCCTCGTGAATCCTACGTATCTGTTCACACAACGTTGTGTGCTACCGCAGGCCGTAATATAAAACATCACGACGAAGACTCCCAGGGAGTAATACATCCGTCGTTATCGCAGCTTCTATCTCATTACCATCCTATTGAGTGGTGAAGATGGATATGATCACGTGTGGCGCAACAATTACCGGAAATAACTGAATAGGAAAACTCGTAACTGGATTTTTCAGGACTATACTACACGGTACCATATTTACATTTTTGTTCGAATGCTCTAATTGGTATGTCCCCTGGAAAGAACTCTGAATATAAATGTATTATTATTATCGTAGTACATTTTAATATAATTTAAGACATTTCTGGTTCGCAAAGCTATAATTATATGCATTTTTATGCTAATTTATACAAATTAGAAAATGAATTAACTTTGAAACATTGTTTATGCCCTATTTAGCACAACTAAATGTACAATTTAACCTAACCGGACTTATTGTTAGTCTGCTTTTGTTGATGTTTATTTAAATTACTTTCCACCACCAATGTAATGTCTCTAGAAGTATGTAAGTATAGTAGTACTATCCAATTTGGTTTTCTTTCATTAATATTGATTATCAGAAAATCATGTTTGATTAATGCATATAAAACCTAGAATAAATCAATTATGACAAATTAAGATTTTTTTTTTAAATAAAAGATATCAAAGGTTGTCAGCTTTTAGACTAATTAGTACAGAACTGCGGTATATTAAATGTTGCTAGTTCCCAAAGGTTTCAAGCAGCTGGAGACATAGGAGACCTATTGCGTGTTATTTGAGATATATCAATTCTCGATGTTTCTTGTGCTTTCATGAAAGTGTGGACAATTCTAGATCACACTTATAAGTGCTTGTGTACCGGTGTCATAGCATTACGGCTTCATCAGATGTAACTTTTTATCATCGTGACAAATTTAAATACATTTTAATGTGCTTTATTGGCAACCAGCTTTCACTAAACGTCGAGATCTGTAGGAGTCACGGAAAAGACATGGAATCTTAACTAGTTCCCCCTAGCTGAAGTTCTGCACTGCATAGATGTACAATTTCTTGTATTATTAATGTATGTACAATGATGTATCGTTTTCCAAACGTAAAAACACTTTTACCAAATTCTGGGTAATTGTACCCAGGTTTAGAAAACGCTGATGTAATGGGTGGTTCCCCTTCAGTGCAGATCGTTATGGTCGGGCTTGAAGGCACGGGTAAAACGACGATTTTGTACAGACTTAAGTTTGGCCAGTACACGAGCTCCATCCCAACAATTGGTTTCAACTGCGAGAAAGTTGAATTGAAAGAAGGAAAGGCCAAGGGAGTGATGTTCACCATATGGGACATCGGAGGTAAAGACAACATGAGGCCTTTATGGAAATCTTATTTGAGATCAGCAAACGGGATAATGTTTGTAGTTGACAGTAGTGGTAAAGAAGATGTAGAGGAGGCTCGCATGGAGTTGATGAAACTCGTCAAGACTCAAAACCCGCAGAACATTCCTACCCTCGTTGTCGCCAATAAACAAGACTTGCCTGAAGCTATGTCACCCGAGGAGGTGGCGAAGGCTGTGGGGGTGTATGAGTTGTCCACCACCCACGCGTGCCAGCTTATGCCATCTTGTGCGGTCACTGGCGAGGGTTTGAACGAAGCCATGGAAGTCATGTGTGAGATGATTAAAAAATGGAAGAAAGGAAAAAAGAAGAACAGATAGCCCTCATGGTGGTCATAGCTCAAATCTTCATCATCATTTTCTCCAGGAATCCATATCAATTTACGTTTATTTTTCTTGCTATACAACTTTCATGAATCATGCCTGCATTTATTATTCTTTTTGATCGCATTGTCTATTTCAGCTATCTCCACGTTATGTATTTATCCCAACACGATAATATCAACGATCACATTGGCAGATGCATCAAATATTTATTTTCCAGGTCTGCTTTTTCACGTGACTTAAACAAAAATATAATGCATCGATTCACACAATTGTTTTGTCATAAAATAGTTTATTTGGAAATGTTTATGATACATTTATTACAAATTTATTATTGTATTGAGAGGTCGAATTGGTGGAGCCAGTGATATCAAAGCTGAACAAGACAGAATGCCACATTTCATGTATTTCGCAGTCATCCTAGAATATGTAGTAACATTTGAACGAGATTATCGGCCTCTAATGGGCAGCTAACTGTTCAGTTTTGTTCCAAATGTGATGGCATATATTGAAGAAATGAGGGCTAGGTTCAATAACATTGTTTTTGGTCTTCATTTGAAGTCTGTGAAAATATGCTATTAGAATTGATGAAATCTCGCCCGCTGAGTGTTATTACACAGTTACGTTGGTGAAGTAATACTTTAACTGAAGCAAATCAACTACGAAAAGAAAATTATAAATGACCAGACAAACAATTATCTTCTCTACACTGTTTTATGTCTTGTTCACAAAGAATGATATTTGATTACACTATTAATCACTCAAATACCATGCGCAATGTATAACACAGTTTGGTTATATGCATAAATGGAACAAACAATCGAAAGATAGCCATGGAAAATATGATTTGAAATAAAACTAAATGTTAAATTAATATCGCACACTCCCACACAATACTTATGTTCATAGGAGAGTTTATTTATTTTCTTTACTGCTAGCGAACTTACCTTTTTTTTTAAAACGAAGCACATTCTCTGGTTATGGTAAATGTTTTTTTTTTTTTTTTAATCTAGTTATTGGTTTATGATATTAACTCTTTTCATACGTTTCCACGCACCATGAGCCATGCTAATTTCGGTCGCGTAGAATGAGCTGCACAGTGCGTCACTCTGATTAGTGTAAATTGTCACCAAACTATATTCTATTGGCATGTCTTGTATCATCGTGATATTAGTGAAATCTAATTCCTTATTTAATTAACTAATAATTCATATATAATATATTAGGTGTTAGATAAAAATAAACATGTAGATTGATATTTCAAGTCATGAAAAATTTTGTCTCGGAAACCGCTGAATTGTTAAAAGCCTTTCGTACTGAATGAATTAAATTATGAAGTAGAATGATCCGTTAACAGCGAATCAACTACTGGAACAGAGTTCTGCACCCTTTCTTATACTCTGTACCAGATCTGAAAGGTATGCAAATGTCAAGGGTCAGATATGAAGGATATGCAGATGCCGAGGGTCAGATATTGTAACATTTAGAAGCTCTTATCACGACTGTTTGTTTTAATCTCAAAGTGACATTTTAGATTTAATGTACGAAATTGTGCAGCATTTATAGATGATGATGTCGTGAGCCTAGTACATTCGACTCGTTCTTAACATTCATATTTGATCAAAGTGTTTTCAACTTGTGACACCATACACAAAGCGTAAGATGTCCAGCTAGCTAGAGTCAATATTTATCGTTGAGTTTTGTTATAGTAGTTAATGTTCGTAAAAAAAAAAGATCAATGGTTAACAAATCTTATATTTTTCAGGGGATATAATATTTATATTTGTAATGACAAACGTTTTTTTTTTTTGTTACGATACAGAATCCTCTAATCACTTTGAATGTATAATATAAAAGCATGTGTAATTGTGGATAGGACACACACTGCGGAAACGACTGAGAGTATTACACAACAGGCCCTTTTTTGGAATCCCCAGGGAAAAAGACAAAGAGTAAGATCAAGGAATTCTTGGAAAAGATAGATAGAAGCAGAGATGAAGATGAGGGGGAAGACAAGGAATGATATTAAAAGAATGGCAAGAAATAGAACGACTTGGAAAGTGTTTGTTGAAGACCTATGCTCCACAAGGAGCTGAAAGGTAGAAGAAGAAGAAGAATGTGCAATTTACGTTCCTCGAAAAGCACACCTGGCTAAATCAACTAAATTATCAGTGACAAATAACTGTGTTATACAAATAGTTAATTTGCAAGCACAAGCTACAGTAAAGGGAGGACACTTTAAGTGCAATGAGAGATGAGTAGGGAAGGTAGAGACACAGAATTCAATTTTAAAAATACACTGAACAATTAATTATAGATATATAACGGAGCGCATGTTGATGTAATGACAGCGACGTGCTTTCATTACAGATTAAGCATATGATGTTATCACGTTCGCCATCATCATCTTGTGCCATACCGGTTGACATAGGCGATAATGTCCTTCCACAGTGATTCGTATGAATTTTAGTGTTGCCTGTTTTCTATTCCATGATACCAATCTATCTAGTATCTTTTATCTTTGTAGTCCGCGATCTCTCTTTCCCTATATTTTGCCAGTTGTAACCAAGTATTCCAACTAACCTCTTCTCATGATGTGCCAGAAAAAATGTTGATTGTCTTTTTCTAATGTTTTTTAGGTGCTCCTTTTTTGAGTTTGCCTCTCATGGTACTAAGAATATTCCATGTTTCTATGAAAGTACGAAACCCTGTATCCATCTCTCTTTACTTGATAGTGTCATTTTGTAGCAAAATGGTTATGCTGGCTTTCAATGAGATCCTTTAAAAAATTTAGTACCTTCAACCCCCTATACTGCTAACTCATCCTTTTTATCTCTCAGAATTGTCAAAATACAAAAAAACTGCTATCACTTAAGAGTTTCATTTTATAAATGTCAATGCCTTCCTTGGCCCAACGTGACCCCAACATTCACTCCCACCTAACTGTCGCTAAAGTGTCTCATTATCAAAGACTCTTCACAATCTTCTGAGTTGGTTTACAATTGCATGAAAAGAGATTTGACAAAATTATTTCCCATTTAGTCATACTGTTCATCATCTTCATCGAGTGCCATCTCCGCAACGAAGGTTGGCTACCATGGAGCGCCATTCTGCTCTGTCTCTTGTTTTGATGGTGAAGTTTGTCATAAGCTGGTTTGTCCATCTCTTGATGTTACTTGTCCATGTTAGTCTTGGCCTGCCTCTGCCTCTTTTACCTTGTATTTTCCTCTACAGTATTACTTTTAGAAAGCTGTTGTGTCTTTTAACATGGCCCAAAAATCGCATGTCTTGTTTGAATTTTGTTTAGTAGTTCTCTTTTCATGTTTAGTTGTTTTAATACTTCATCGTTTGTTTTCTTTTCCTTCCATCCAATTATACATATTCCTCTATATATCAACATTTCAAAGGCAGAATATGTCCATACTGTTAAGATAAGAATATTTATTTAAATATTGTGCAAAAGTATAATTGATAATATTTAGTTATATTTTCTTCAGCTCAGGAGCGGGAGAGTATAGTATTTTTCGATCAGCTTCGTATGCTGAGTCCAAATGACTTGGTGGGACGGTTCTTGACCGAGTACCATGAGTTACCCCACCACAAAGTGGGGCATAGACAGACAGCACCACAGACATAAGCAGAAACTACACAAGTAAAATGGTTTAATTACAATTAAAATATAATTGATACAAATATATTATTTTAATAACAAATTTGTAAATATCCCTGTTCTCGAGGAAGTATGTATTGTTTCAATTAGGCCTACTCATTCAAATGACATTCTCATAATTCATCTACATTGGTATAATCAAAATATAATGATTTATAGAGTGAAAACAACGGTCCCAACTGAAGCTTTAGGCTCGTAACAGCGAACAGCTGATAGACAGGTATCCTTTTTTTTTCAAGAAAATGTCAAAAGCACCTGTTGTTACCTATTTTAAGGTGATTGATGTATGATTGTTTCCTCATTATCTACGTAGCTTGGTGTGTAACGTTTTTAGATTTGGGTAAATTAAGCAGCACCTGTTTATGTGTCACATACGACCGTTTTTAATAATTGTGTGTGTTTGTGGTATATGTATATATCAGTAGTATATTTTTTAATGTAAATAATGCACTTTAAGTATAAAATGCTCGTTTCGCATATAAATTACATGCCAGTACTAATCGTTTAGAAATATATTTATACTGAGAACAAACAATTTCGTAATGGTTTCAAGTTAACAGTGTGAGTCTGTTTTACGAGTAACAAAAGGTTAGTTGTTTTCTTTAAACAATCCCTAAAAAGTATTATTTCTTTTAAATATATATATATGCATATATATATATATATATATATATATAGTATCTATATAACTGAGAAACTTTTTTTAAACAATTTATGAGTATCAGATTAAATTATTATTTGTGCTCTTTATATATATGTGAATATATATATATATATATATATGTTAAAACCTGCAAAGAACACAATATATTGTAGATTAACGGCAAGCATATTCAACAGTTGGTTCAACTGCATTTTTGAACAAATAAATTCAAACGCACTTTTTAGGGTTATTGGAGTACATAATATTATTATGAACATTCGACATGTTGTGCTGGCCCTTGTTATCTTTGATTAAGCACAAAAAATACCATCACTTCGTTTCCATATCGCTGTTTTATTGTGGACGGCTAGTCCCGTTTTTATCTTTATTGATTATATTATTTAAAACAGCCTTACTCCTCTTGTAGTTTAGTGTGCTCCCTCCGTTGTATGTTTTAACACAATTTTTAGTTAAAGATAACTGTTCACACCAGACTCACTTTAGCGTATGACAACCGATAATGTTTAACATCTTAATCGAAGTGAGAGTGGGGAGATGGCATACCTCCTAACGTATAGGGCGACTGTGTTAAACGTCACATTTGTTTCCCTTTACAAAACTAACCCATGGTCCCGTTATCAGTAATGGCGTAAAGATAAATGTTAAAATAAAGCGGTCATCGCTTGTGTAAGAGGCAGTTAATTTCCCACTGGTTGCTTGTTAGACTTGATGCAAGTGACTCTCGCTGACTCATCGTTCGTGACGTGCAAAACAGGTTTCTCTTGGTGTTTATGATAGCACTTAACTTGTGCCGAAAGTGAATTATTTGATTATCAGCGCGTCTGGGTGCCGATTGTACAATGTAATTACAGCTCATCGTATACAGCATTTTATTTCCCCTTTGTTCATGTTTTTTTTTGGCTGGCGAGCACTTGATATCAGGCCGCATCAAATTAACGAGGGAGGTGTGGTGGGTGGGGTTGATGGAGAGAGATAGAATGACCAAATAAATTGTTTGGAGTTAATTTCTCGGTGGTTTCCATTCATTTATTAAGCTATAGGTGTATTTGCTTGTGTAATTTACGCAAAATATGAAAGTTAATTATATGGTGTACTGGTACTTGTATTTATCGTTGAAAGTACATTCAGTTTGCAATGCTTCCAGCATTCACTTCAAGTAATTTCAATTTTCTAAACTTTGCTTCATCTTCTACCAAAATGTCATGTCGTCTTTTTTCTTACCTTCTGTCCCTGGGAAAAAAAAAACAACTTCTTGTCATGTCAACAAGACCACAGAACCGGCGGGATTACTGGCCGTGTCAACATGGTCTGATGAATATTTCGAATAGGGAGGTGTTATCGGGTCAGGTTATCAGTCCATGAAATTAACGATTCAAAATGGATGTCAGGGACACAAAACAGTGTATATGAATGTAAGCGATCAAAACAAAGAAATGCATATAAATGCGAAGCTGCAGAGAAGCTGATTGTAAAGGATAAAGCTTTAAGTAATTAATAAGCGAAACAACTGAACGATGTTTCGGCTCAATAGGCACAAATCAGCAAGAAGAAATAACACACGCATACATAGATATGTAAGTAGATAAAATGAGCCCTACATAGCTAACTAGTAATGAAGTATCTAAAACAAAATAATTTCTAACTAGAATGAGAGATACAAATAATGTCAACCCTGCGTACAGCGCTGTGGCCAGAAGGAAAGTGAACGAGGGCTAAGTCCGAGCCGGATACGAAAGCGCTGGTTATCTGCACTGATCCTGTAAATAAAATTTGCCGGCAGATATATTGTAGTCGTTCTATAAAACTAGTAGAGATGATGTTATTGAGATTTACTTATGGACAATTACGAATAAATCAGGTATGGGAATGATAGACAACTCAAGTGAAACTACAGAAGAAGCCGCGGGAAGAACAACATTAAGAAAGTTATTGCTGCACTGTAGAACGTTACATAACCAAACTGCTTCGTCGGTGTTTACTAGACAAGTAAGCTGTTAAGGTATCTTAATCGGTAATTAATATACAAACAAGAACAGTTGAAAAAACATAAAAATGTTGAGAATATCACGGACAGTTAAATGAAGTCATAATGACGTCATGAGTGAGACATGTACACAGTTTGGACTTTTGAAGCTCTTCAGACGGTGAGGTCATCTATCATTTTTGGTTATCTCATGAGAAATATCATATTTGAAGGCATTAAAACGGCGGTAAGTGTAAGAGGGAAGAGAAAAAGAGGAGAAGAACACGATTCGAAGGCTTTGCAACTGCGGAAAGAGAAAAAGATGAGAAGAAGAGGATTTGATGGCGTTGCAACGGCAGAAGGTGTAAAGGAATGATGGCGAGAAAAAGAAAGCTTGAATTGTGGGCTATATAGAGGGAGATAAGCACAAACACATAATATTGTGCGAGGCCGTTGTAAAGTTGGATGAAACGTGGACAAATAAAAGTAAAATTGTACATATTTGATAGTTTCTTCACTTCTGATCTTAATTGTCAGGATGTTTCCTTTCTGGCGTCCAATACATTTCACTTCGGCGATGTAGCTAAGCTGCAATATACAATTTTATATTTATTTTCCCACAGTGCTAGACTTAGTCTCAAGAGTGGAACTCAATAGGACATTTCAAATATAAATTATTGCAGACTGATATTTCCAAATCGAAATTGTACAATATTAAGAAGAACCAATCCACATGGGACTAGTAACCTCGTTATTGAGAAACATCAGTCATAAATAGCCTTTTCAAAAGTGGAAACATTTCGCAAATATCCTTCTTTGTAGAAAATATAATTTAAGAAAAATTGTGAAATTGCATTAAGGAAAGTAAATTATATTGACAAGTAGACAAAAATAAATAAATAAAATAAGCATGGCAGATTATTTTTCTGTTTTTTATATTCATTCTCTTCTCCATACATTAATTTTGTATTGAAGTTTCATGCTGCTTATGTCTCTGCCCTCTTACACTCAATAATTGTATGCGGACGTTCTATGTTCGCTGCCCTTTTCCCAAATACGAATGATATGCAGAAGCGCTATTCCTCATTCTCTTTGTATATGCTGTGTGAACCCATATTTGCATAAAGATCCCCAATTCCCATGATTAGATCGTAGCCTTGGTTTCCTTCCAGTTCACTGTGGAGTTGTGGGTAAAATTAATCTTTTATTATTTCGTGGCCAATATTATTTGATCGCGTCTAGCTCTGTATTATGGTAATGTTAGTGTTAGCCTAATCATCAGGCGGAGGAACTGAAATAACTAGGAAGTCTTGGGACAAACCATATCAGACAAAAATACATTCATGATACAACAAAGCTTGTCAAATAATCGAACAGATGTCACAAATACGCTCCAACAAGGAAAACAAAAACTCTACAGCAAATCGGCCACTCTACAGCCAAATCGGCCACTCCAAAACACGATCTTCATTCCATCTTTGTCACTCAGCTTTGTGATACCACTGCCCGGACCCAAGAACAATTATCAAAATAACAACCACTCAAAATTGAAATATGTTAGACTCATAAGAAACAACCCTAGAGATAAGATAAGAAGTGAAGAACTTTGAAAAAATACAGCTAGGATAATGCATACAGCGAACATATTATAAGATCAAACGTGGATATAAAAGGAATTGAAGTCAACGGCCACAACATAAACAATTTGCAATACGAGGATGACACAGTCCTAACAACAGAAACAGAATGAACTATAACAAATGATAGACATAACAGTAAAAAGGGAGCCGCGATAGCTCAGTGGTTAGTGAACTGGACAACAAAGGACAAGAGGTAGGGTTCGATTCCAACGGACGACTTGCGGGTTCACCCAGCCTTAAATGGGTACCTAATTTTTTTCTGGGAAAGTAGAGCGGCACGGGCGTAATACCGACCACATTACCCCAAAAATCATGTGCCGAAGGTCTGTAAAATTTATGGTCACTAACACCATATTCCCTATACGCCACTTGACGGGGACTCTTTACTTTACTTTTTTATAACAGAAAAGAAAGCAACAGGAAAGGTCTTAATCTGAATAGTAAGAAAACAGAAATAATGGTCATATCGAAGAAACAATCATCACCATCATGCAGCATAAAAATAAACATAACAAATCTGAAACAAGTGAAGCGCGTCAAATACTTGGGCATAATAATAAAATTAGATGGAAGATGCACCACAGAAATAAAAAGAAAAAAACCAGAATAGCTCAGGCCAAAAAAGCATTTCAGAAAAGTAAAACCGTTTTATGCAACAAATCTATGTCAATAGAAGTGAGAAAGAAAGTTCATCGGTGCTATATAGAGCCAATTCATACCTATGGAAGCGAATCTTGGACAGTAAATAAATAAATGAAAAGACGATTAGAGGCCACAAGGATGGTATTTCTCAGAAGAATATTGACAGTTTCCTGGACAGCTAAAAAGGCCAACGAGAAAATTCTCAAAGAGGCCAACACTAAAAGGGAGCTCCTAAAAAAAGATAAGAAAAAAAACAATCAACATTTTTTAGCACTTCACGAGAAGCGGGAAATTGGAATACGTGGTTACAACTGGAAAAATACAGGAAAAAAGAGATCGCGGACGACAAAGAGAGAAAATACTAGACAGGATGATGTCTTAGTATAGAAAGACTACGCCAACCGGTATGGCACATGATGATGAATGCATACTATTGAATACAGTGTTGAATCGTGCGTAAATAGAGAAAATATAAACCTTTTGATCACGTGATAAGACAGAAAGAACAAAATATATAGAATGAGGAAAGGATAATAATATTAAGAAGATTAACAAGGACATTCAATCTCGCGGTCTTGCTATTATCATTTATTTATTTTCAGCTGCTAGCTCGATACCTCTCTACACAGCTTTTGTAACTCATTTTTGGGCATTCTATCTTTTTGATGTACTACTTATTACTATGAGACCTAGCGGTAAAGTCAGTCATTAGAATTGTAATTTCTGTCTCATGGAGACCTAATGTCTTAGACCCGAGAAGAGAGTTGTGATTTCGGTCTCATGTAGACCTATTGTCTTAGATCCGAGAAGAGAGTTGTGATTTCGGTCTCATGTAGACCTATTGTCTTAGACCCGAAAAGAGAGTTGTGATTTCTGGCTCATGTAGACCTACTGTCTTAGACCCGAGAAGAGAGTTGTGATTTCGGTTTCATCGAGACCTACTGTCTTAGACCCGAGAAGAGAGTTGTGATTTAAGTCTCATGTAGACCTATTGTCTTAGACCCGAAAAGAGAGTTGTGATTTCTGGCTCATGTAGACCTATTGTCTTAGACCCGAGAAGAGAGTTGTGATTTCGGTTTCATCGAGACCTACTGTCTTAGACCCGAGAAGAGAGTTGTGATTTAAGTCTCATGTAGACCTATTGTCTTAGACCCGAAAAGAGTTGTGATTTCTGGCTCATGTAGACCTACTGTCTTAGACCCGAGAAGAGAGTTGTGATTTCTGTCTCATGTAGACCTACTGTCTTAGACCCGAGAAGAGAGTTGTGATTTCTGGCTCATGTAGACCTACTGTCTTAGACCCGAGAAGAGAGTTGTGATTTCGGTCTCATCGAGACCTACTGTCTTAGACCCGAGAAGAGAGTTGTGATTTCTGTCTCATGTAGGCCTATTGTCTTAGACCCGAAAAGAGAGTTGTGATTTCTGGCTCATGTAGACCTACTGTCTTAGACACGAGAAGAGAGTTGTGATTTCTGTCCCACGCAGGCCTACCGTCTTAGACCCGGGAAGAGAGTTGTAATTGCTGTCCCATGTAGGCCCACCGTCTTAGACCCGAGAAGAGAGTTGTAATTTCTGTCCCATGTATGACTACCGTCTTAGACCCGAGAAGAGAGTTGTAATTTCTGTCCCATGTAGACCTAACGTCTTAGACCCGAGAAGAGAGTTGTAATTTCTGTCCCATGTAGGCCCACCGTCTTAGACCCGAGAAGAGAGTTGTAATTTCTGTCCCATGTATGCCTACCGTCTTAGACCCGAGAAGAGAGTTGTGATTTATGTCCCATGCAGGCCTACCGTCTTAGACCCGAGAAAAGAATTGTGATTTCTGTTCCATGTAGGCCTATCGTCTTAGACCCGAGAAGAGAGTTGTAATTTCCTTCCCATGTATGCCTACCATCTTAGACCCGAGAAGAGAGTTGTAATTTCTGTCCCATGTATGACTACCGTCTTAGACCCTAGAAGAGAGTTGTGATTTCTGTCCCATGCAGGCCCACCGTCTTAGACCCGAGAAGAGAGTTGTAATTTCTGTCCCATGTAGGCCCACCGTCTTAGACCCGAGAAGAGAGTTGTAAATTATGTCCCTGCAGGTCCACCGTCTTAGACCCGAGAAGAGAGTTGTAATTTCTGTCCCATGCAGGCCCACCGTCTTAGACCCGAGAAGAGAGTTGTAATTTCTGCCCCATGGAGGCCTACCGTCTTAGACCCGAGAAGAGAGTTGTAATTTCTGTCCCATGCAGGCCTACCGTCTTAGACCCGAGAAGAACTGTTTCTGCAATTGATATTATTTATATTATCCCACATTCTGTTCATCTGCATTCACTCGTTCACATAATGTTTTTGTTTATCTTGCAGTTCCTTGTCTCCTTTTCCCATATATTAATGTTAACTATCAGTGAAAAAAAACGGAAGATTTGACTGTATATCTTACAGCACATGGCGAACACAAATTTAAACAAATGGCACAGCAACTTTTCGAGGCAGTGCTGATATATAACTACAGGCGACAAAAGGTGCCGGAGAAAGTAGACGAGGCAAGGCACCACAAATACATCTTGTTCGTTCTGCCGTCGGATCTGTCTATCCAATATTGGCAGATTCAGCCACGAGAGAAGTTGTCCAGCAAAAACAGCGACCAGCATTAGACACTATAGCTCGTTTCAAATCATGTGCCCAACTTCAAAACGCTATTACTCTCTAACCGTTTGTTTAAAACTTTTGAAATTTTCCAAATGTTATTAGAATGTAAAAGACCCTTTAAATGTATATTTAACAAATATCTTGCAGCTGCTGTTTTCTTAAAGCGGCGTTATTTCTTTGATGTTTGTCAAAATTGTAAATTGTGAAGCCCTAAAGAATAGAAATTACTGTAGTTGCTGGTCTATGATTAATTTTCACTAGGTAAAGGCGTGGCCGTAATGGGGAAATAACCTAATAGGACAAAACACCAGGAGAATTATTGTCTGCTCAGTTCGAGGACGGCTTCGCCGCTGAATGAACGGAAATGTAACACACAATGCCTCGTGTTTTCTACAAGTGTCTAATTGTGTCAGAAAGCCCACGTGGAATGCGTGCAAAAACGTCAATTGTACCGTGTATGGATTTTTAATCGCTATTTTTAACTTAAAATACTGTAAACATTAAGTTTTGACTACATCAATGGGTCGTTATAAATTTATATAAATCAAATAAGCAACAATAATAACCAAATGTTTTTTTTAAATGAAATTAATTCCCTGTTGGGTTCTAATCATTATAACTTTACATGAAAAAATTACAAAAAGAGATTAAAAAGATATCGATTTTAAAAGTTGGGACATGATTTGAAACGAGCTATAATATTGTACCAGGCTACTGACTTATCACGATTGCTTGCTACTAACCATCTGTCAAGAACCCAAAGGCCATACAATGTTGTTCTGAAGTTTAGTGTCCTTATCCTTTTTCACAAATAGCAATGTTATTCTGAAAGTCATTGCCCTACTTTCCCCACACTATAAAAGTTATTCAGAAGTTCTTTGTCGTTGGCTCTTTGTCACGATATTTATTATCTTTTGCGAAATCAACGAATGATAATCTGCTTATGTAAGGTTTTCCCTTTTGACTCAGTTCTAAAATATTCTTTGACATTTTGTCAACCACTGAATGCTATGAAGTCATCGCGATAAAGGTCACAACGAGAATTATTAGGTGGCACTTCCGCCTTTATCAAAACAGGAAGCTGAAAAAATGTAGTTAGGTTTTGAGCAAATTAAATGGAAAGAACAAGTAGTTGTTTTTTTTTTTTTTTTCTATTTTTATTTATACATCAGTGGCGTAGATTTGAGGGGCTTGGGGAGCTGAGGGACGGTTGCCTGCTACGCAAAATTCTTAGGGGCGCGAAGTTTAGAAAAATAAAACAAACAGAAATAGTAATAATAATACATAAACTATAAACGATAACAAGTTAGGGACACAATACTTGCATTATTAACTGCGCTGGCAATCCGCAATACGCCGCTGTTATAGACTACGTGAATGTAATTTCAGACGTGGTATGAGGAGAAAGAATCAAATGGAAGGACTGTTTACGGATAAACGGTTGTCACGTGATTAAAAATAGGAATTGGTGCATAATTCATCATCATCAAGTAACATGCCTGCTGGTGTAGGTGATCATGTCTCTCCACAACTTTCTATCTCGACAGTTATTTATCATTTCTGTTGTTGACCTTTTGCTAAACCACTCTTTTAAGCTGTCTATAGTCCGTTCAGAAATTCATAATCACACCTGAATTAGTTTTGCGTGATAACCGCTTGTTATTTTGGTTTCAGAATTGGCATGCAATCTTAGAATATTGATGACGCAAAGATTTTGGTATTTTTTATTCCACAAACACAATAGATTTTGCACATCAGCGAATTCCTTTGATCTTTTATGACGATATCACAAACGTTGATTCAAATTTTAGAGTTTACAGTAATCTTGTTTAAATGTTCCAGTTTACGGCAATTTTTGTCAGAGGCGTATCTACATAGTGCTTAATTGTGTGTGTTGTTCGTTATGTGTATTTGCAAACATGAATTCAATTGGTTACAATTGCTGATATAGTAAAAAAGTAACCTTTTGCATAGTTATAAATTTGCATTTCATACTCATTGTAATTTAGATATAAATGTTGGTATTTAAAGTCAACAAATTGTCTACTGAGTCTTCACAAAATTAATAAAGATACGCCTTCCCTTCGGTAATTAATGCCCAGGCCGTGGTGCGTCTTGTCGTTCAATAACAATTCAGTTTTGTGCACGGGATTTTCCTGAAGTTAGTGTTTCTGCAATAGCCAAACTTGTTTACGTGAACGATCGCACCAAATTAATGTATATATCCTAAAATGGTGTCAAATTCGAACAGGGTCAATTTAATATACCCTAAAGAAGAAAACTTTTAGACTAGATCAAATTTCTCAGAGCAAAAAATATTTCTATAACGTCATCAATATTCTAAGATTGCATGCAGATTTTGAAACCAAAATAACAAGCGGTTATCACGCAATACTAATTCAGGTGTGATTATGAATTTCTGAACGGACTATAGTATCTCTTCTCTTTGCTTCCCTATATCTCTTTGTCCCTCATTTTCCCCTGCTGTTCCCTTCTTATTACATGGCCAAAAATTGATGATTGTTTCTTCCTAATATTTGGTTGGTTGGTTGCGTTCGCCCAATGACTTAAGTATTCTAGAGTATCATGGTAGACTAGAATATTCCTCTTCATCATCCGCCCTTACAATGACGTAGTGGACGTGTCTGCGTTGTGTTGTGGTTTGCAGTATAACTGTTATATTTGCGCCTTTCGGCCCAACACATCCTACTTCAGCACGACATTTTTGAGTACCGGGTTGTCTTCCCTCTTCGATTCCTGCACGCTTGGCCAGACTAGACAGGTTAGTCTGTTGCTGGAGGCACCGCGGAGAGGTGGAGCAGGGTCTGGATGGTTTTGGTTCACCGATCCTGGCGCAAGCCATCAGCTGTGGGTCGCTGACAACTTCCAGCTCTGGTGCTGGGAGGCGCGCCTTCTCCTCCAGAAACAGTTGTCTTCCTAATATTGGAAATTAGCTCTCTTTTGCGCGTTGGCTTCTTTCAGAACGTTTTCATTACTCATCTTAGCTGTCCATAGTATTCTTAACATTCTTCTGTAAAGCCACATTTCTACAGTCTCCAATGATTTTATTGTGTGTTTCCCTATTGTCCATGATTCACATACATTCATTAAGACTGGCTCATTTAAGAACTCTTTTTCTTGATTAATATTACAAATTGTGGTAAATATAGCTCTGTTGTAAGACTGTTCTTTCTCCTGCAGAACTGATGTAGGGTTGATGCTAGAAAACTGTTTTGATGGTGATGAAAGTATGACTGTTTACTGTTTCAAGACATAATATATACTTGAATTATATATATATGGCCGTTTTCGTCTTGTCAGACGGTCTAGTGGAGGCTATTGTGTATTTTTTGTGGTTTTGAGGTTTTGTTTTTGTCGAACAGCTTCTCTCGTGGCTAATTCTACCAATGTTTGACTAACACACACGGCCACAGAATGAACAAGTCAGGTCCACTGATTCACATCCTTTTTCATGAGTCTTTTCTCTTCTAAGTGTTGCCTTAGCATATAGTTTCTGAAGATGTTATACCATTCCTTATACATGCTCTCCATGATGTGCGACCACTTGCCAGATGTCCCC
Organism: Megaustenia siamemsis; assembly: GCA_032433765.1. Taxonomy (NCBI): domain Eukaryota; kingdom Metazoa; phylum Mollusca; class Gastropoda; order Stylommatophora; family Ariophantidae; genus Megaustenia; species Megaustenia siamemsis. The sequence goes on along the minus strand of JAVIAB010000073.1, from coordinate 89,113,587 downwards.
AGTCATTTTCACAGATGGAGAAGTCATTCAGAGATGATTTACAGATATCTCTATATCGTAGTTTAGGTCTGCCGATTTGTCTTTTCCCGTGTATTAGTTCACCATATAGTATTTACTTGTATATATATATATATATATATATATATATATATATATATATACACACACTATATACAAACATAGTGTCTATCTATCTATATATTGTCTTTTCGAGCCGAAGACGGCACATAGGGCAGAACCACAATCTCAAAAACAGAAACCTTGCGTGCCAAAATGGCACATATTGCAGAGATCGCTGCTTCTAAAATCTATGGCTCTGTTTCCATAACAATACTTTTTTACAATGACAGCTTGTCAATCCATCGATCAACCTCCTTAGTCACCTCTTATGACATGCCTGGAAGGTGACATTGTCACTATTCTTTACTTCCCTCATAATGAGGCCCATGTAACACACAAATATAGTATTATATATATATATATATATATATATATATATATATTATATGTATTTAGTGACTCATATCTGACCTATTGTAGCGGGATCAGTGAACCAAATTGATCAAGATCTCAGCCCACTGCAGTCGGTCTAGTAACTGACTAACCTGTCTGACCAAGCAAGTATTGATTGAAGAGGTAAGGCAACCTCGTACCCAAAAATGTTGTGCTGAAGTCGGATGTATTGGGCTAAAAGGTTAAGATATCGCAAACATTGTTCGTTAATGCTACTTTAGTTGGTTTGCTTATGTGTGTCTTTAGTTGATTCGCTTATGTGTGTCTTTAGTTGATTCGCTTATGTGTGTCTTTAGTTGGTTTGCTTATGTGTGTCTTTAGTTGGTTTGCCTATGTGTTTTTTTAGTTAATTTGCTTATGTGTGTCTTTAGTTGGTTTGCTTATGTGTGTCTTTAGTTGGTTTGCTTATGTGTGTCTTTAGTTGGTTTGCTTATGTGTGTCTCTAGTTGGTTTGCTTATGTGTGTCTTTAGTTGGTTTGCTTATGTGTGTCTTTAGTTGATTTGCTTATGTGTGTCTTTAGCTGATTTGCTTATGTGTGTCTTTAGTTGATTTGCTTATGTGTGTCTTTAGTTAATTTGCTTATGTGTGTCTTTAGTTGATTTGCTTATGCGTGTCTTTAGCTGATTTGCTTATGTGTGTCTTTAGTTGATTTGCTTATGTGTGTCTTTAGTTGATTTGCTTATGTGTGTCTTTAACTGATTTGCTTATGTGTGCCTTTCCGGAAAGATAAAATACACATGCATCTTTTATTCTACATTCAAAATGATTTGAAGAATTGAAGATTGAAGAATCTGTATCTTAAAATTCTCAAAAAAAAAAAAAAAAAGCTTTGTGGTAAAAAAATTGAAAATTGCACCACCTGAAACTCTTAGATTTGCCATTCTTTTACTTTTTTGTTGTTGGGAGCTTTAACTACTAAAAATCATCACACATAAATATTGCTTGAGCTTTTGTGTGCAGTATCACAAACTGAAACCACTCGCACAAAATATATACTTTAAGAATGAGGGGATTGTACTAGGCTGAGGACATCATCTTCCATTAATAATTTGCAAGATTAGAACTAAAATGCCACTTTAAGATGAAAACAAACAATTGTGCACAGCTTATGGCAAACAATATCCTAACACATGGATCAAGGACATACGGGAAATGAAAGAGCGGACAGGTTGGCTAGCTGCGCTGTTGTTAAGGACGGTCAACCAATGCATCGGGCGGGCATCATCAATGCCCTCTGAGAAGTGGGAAGGACACAGGACTTCGATAACCATGAGTCCACGTCACTTTTTCGGATGAAATAGATGGGAGTTAAGATGGGCACAGATAGAAACGATAAATTTAGTGGGCGTGTAAGAAGACTAATCAACCAACACAGAACTGGAGTCGCTGTACACTTCGAGACTTGCTAAGGAGGGGATCTGAGCACCAATGGTCATGTTCGGAGTGCAATGATGATGACCCGCTAATAGCTCAATAATAATAACATCATAACACATCTACATCCACTTAACATCTTTTTCACGGGTAGACAATGAAGAGGAGTAACTGATGGGTGAAAAAAAAATATATAGCATGACAGTACTTTCCCATTACTGTGGTCTCTCCGGGGTGGGGGGGGGGGGAGGAGGATTTTTTTGTTGGATGAAAATAGCAATAAAGTTGAAAACCAGCATATTGTTTGAGTTGTAATATCTTCCATGTTTTTAAAAGTGAAAACTTGTAGACTAGACCAAAGAAAGTTTTACAAAATGGAAAAAAAAAAAACTATGATCTCATCTTCTATGTTATAGACCAGCAGGCAGTAGGCAGGATATGCACACAGCATCAAATTGCGAAATTGCAGTGAGGTTAATTGTAAGGAGAAATGAAAAAAAAACATAGATATAGGAAAAAAATATTTTACAAATCGTTATGGTTAAAGCTTCACGTAACAAGTGGACAATACAAACCAGAACGACGTTTCGGTTCAATAGGCTTTCAGGTGGACCAAACATACAACACACATACAAATATGTATTTAAAATAAAAATAAAATAAATAATGAAAAATATTAGAAAATAATACACAATTTAAAAAAATGTTTAATATAAAAAATATAAGAAATATTTAAAAATTAAAAACATTTTTATTCTAAATTTAAATACATATTTGCATGTTGGTTGTATGATGTTTCTTCCTGCTGAAGCCCTCTTGAGCTAAAACGCCGCCCAGGTTTGTGTTCACTTGTTACACGAAGATTTAACCATACTGTTTTTTTCCTATATCTATTTTTAAAATTTCTTCTTATATTAGATAATAGTTGCCATAAAGATATTTTAGTTTAAACCTATATATGTTGGGCTAGGTTGATCGATGGCTTGACAAGCTGTCATTGTAAAAAGTATTGTTATGGAAAAAGCACCATATATTTTAGAGCAGTGATCTCTGCAATATGTGCCACTTTGGCACGCAAGGTTTCTGTTTTTGAGATTGTGGTTCTGCCCTATGTGCCGTCTTCGGCTCGAAAGGACATTAGACAGATAGATATGTAATAGTGTGGTTCGTTGACCTCTCATTTGTAATCTGTTTAAAATGTAAGTTTGTTAGGGTTTGATTGGTTAGCATTTATATAAACAGAGCTATTATTGAACTTCTGCGTTCACATTTGAAATAAGAATAGATGTCAAAAGTAAAATGGTCTGTTTCCCTTACAAATTAATCTGTGAGGTTTACAAGTTCCATTCTTAGAAAATTCCTTACAAATTAAAGGAAACCCTTATAATATGGAAGGCATGTTAATGAAGAACTGAAGATATATGGTTACTATTACAATATTGCATTATTACAGAAGAACTTAAGTGCAGTTGATGTTGCAAAACTTAATTTTGTGGCTGTTTACTCTAGCAATACTGTTATTTTATTGAAAACTGATGTATTGTTTACTATTGCAAGATTACAAAATTACAATGAAATGAAGTGTATTTCAATCACATCAGTCTTTTGACCCCTTTTTGAAGGATCAGTCTTCGACAAGGTCATTACACTCATTCCCCCCCCCCCCCCCCCCCCAACCAAACTCTGCATATTTTCTCCATTTCTGTTCAGTTTATGCCAATGCCCAAGAGAGTTTTGAATACTTCTTTTCTCATGTACACGCGGGGAAATTCCTGGCTTTCTCTTTCCTTGTGGTTTCCATGATACTTTATGATTTGCTATGCTGGCACCAGGTTGTCATAGTGTGTTATAATGTTGCTGATGTGTGGTTAATACTGAATGTTTGTCATATTAGTGATGAAGATATATGTGATTAATGTTGCTGATGTGTGGTTAATACTGATTGTTTGTCATATTAGTGATGAAGAGATATGTGATTAATGTTGCTGATGTGTGGTTAATACTGAATGTTTGTCATATTAGTAATGAAGAGATATGTGATTAATGTTGCTGATGTGTGGTTAATACTGAATGTTTGTCATATTAGTAATGAAGAGATATGTGATTAATGTTGCTGATGTGTGGTTAATACTGAATGTTTGTCATATTAGTGATGAAGAGATATGTGATTAATGTTGCTGATGTGTGGTTAATACTGAATGTTTGTCATATTAGTAATGAAGAGATATGTGATTAATGTTGCTGATGTGTGGTTAATACTGAATGTTTGTCATATTAGTGATGAAGAGATATGTGATTAATGTTGCTGATGTGTGGTTAATACTGAATGTTTGTCATATTAGTGATGAAGAGATATGTGATTAATGTTGCAAGATAATAACAGTATTGAGAAGCTGAGCTGGCTACTGTTGCAGTGTGGTTATTTTGCTGAAAATTTGATGTGTGGTTATTTTGCTGAAGATTTGATGTGTGGTTATTTTTGCAACATTGTTGTATTACAAAAGAAGTTATGTGTGATTAATATAGTAGTAAGATTTACATTTAAGTTACTGAAGAATTACTGTGTGGTTGATGATACAAGAATGTAATGTGATGACCTGATGAACTTTTACTATTGCATGATAGTTATTTTACTGAAGAACTAATACATGATTAAATCATTATACTGTAATTGCTTATCAATTATGTATATTATTAGGTATTTTGATTAATCAATTTTTACACACAATTTAACTAACTTAAGAAATAAATAAATATATATAATTACTTAGTTATACCTATTTATTATTATTATTTTATTGTATCTTTTACCATGAATTCCCACATTAATTTGGCAGCACAAAAAGTCATTATCCTTAATGAACTTTTTAATTAAATTTATTCACTTTTGGCTAGACTGGAATTTCAGTCAATTTTTATTTCCATCAAAATATTAACTGTTTTTTATTTTACATAAATAATTAGTATAATTCATTGTATTTTTAGTTTGTATAAGGATAATATGTCTGTATGAACTGGCTAATTTTGTCAAAAATCTTTTTTTTGTTTTGCAGGCAGATTAATTTATGAAGTGTATATATATATATATATATATATATATATATATATATATATATATATATATATATATATATATATATATAAAACTTTGTTATGTACATCATTTATTGGTGAGATGAATTTGTATTTGTAAAATCTTTGTATTATTTTATCACATATTTTGTATGTTTATTTTATGTTTGTTTCATTTCCTTGAAACATGCCATTGTGTTAATTGTAAGTACCATAAACGGTGTTGTTATTTGAGCTGTTGAAACTTAAAATCTATCTGTAATACATTAAAATGCTTCCAAATTGTGTAAATTCTTCAGTGATTTTGTCACTGTGGTCTATGTAGCCAAATGATTTCTCTTTCCATTAATAGTTCCACTGTGAAGTATGTCTACTTCACTTGCTTGTAGGCCTGTTGAACATATTATGGCTCCTGTGTTTCTAATTTAAATTTTTTTCTCTTAAGATATAACATGTTCTTGTTTGGCTAAACTGCATGTGTTATTTATTTAATTATATAAAAATAGATGATTTATTTTACATTGTATAATCTAGGGCAAAAGAGATCAACTGCCATCTTACCTGATATAATTGCGAAGTCATGATTGAGATATGGCAAAAATATAAAAGAAATTAAGTAGTGAGACGTTAAGTTATCAACATTCTTTTTCTGCACAATGTGTGTGTTTTATGAGTTTTAATAAAATGAGTTTTATTCAATTTTGGGCTGAGTGAGAAGTTAATTTATCAATATTCTTACTCTCTACAATTAGTTGAATGGGTCCTATTACCTTTTGGACTGCCATGTTTACAATGACAAGTCATTGTGGCTGAGTGGTTAGTGTACTTGCTACTAACCAGAAGGGTCTGGATTCACTCATCAGATGTAGTGAATTTGTTTAGACCAGCATGGCTTCTGACTTTACCCAGCCATTGAAAATTTGTACCAGGTATATATTCTGAAATACAAGGTACAAGAGGCAGACCTAAACTAACGTGGACGAGTAACATGAAAAGATGGACAAGTTAGCCTATGACAACCTGCACAATCAGTGCAAGAGACAGAGCGGAATGGTGCTCAATGGTAGCCAACCTTCGATGCGGAGACAACACTCAGTGATGATGATATTTTCCGAGAAAATGTATAATAGGCTTTTAGAGAATCCTTGCTCCCTTTACTTGAGTGCAACGAGATCACATTTTTTAACTATCCTTTATTTGGTAATTATCCTTTTTTATTGGTAGATTTTTGTTTTTGAGAAATTTAGTAAGGAATTAAATGTAGAAATCTCTTATTGTGTAAAGTAAAGGTTCCCTCCATACCTTGCTAGGCAAATGCAGAATATGATGTTAGTGACTATATTTTTCCATGAACATTGCACATTATTTGGTAGTTTGGTCAGTCAGCCCGCACTTACTTCCAAGAAAACTATCATGTACCCATTTTTAGAGGCTGGTAGTTTAACCACCACCCTTCTGATCTGGAAACGAGCACACTTACCACTAACGCACTGAAGTACCAATCAGTATATTTATCCAGTCAGACATGAGCTCTTGAACAATTTGACTCCTTATATATATATTTTCTTATATCAACTTCAAAAAAGCATTTGATAGTATTCATAGAGATTCTTTGTGGAAAATTCTGAAGCAATATGGCTTACCATCAAAAATCATAAATATTATCAAAGACATGTATGATGGTTACACATGTGCAGTTCGAACAGAGGAAGGACTGAGCGAATGTTTCCCAATAGAAACTGGGGTTAAACAAGGATGTATTTTATCGCCCTTGTTATTTGGAATTGTTATGGACTTCATAATGAAGAAATGCTGCACTGGTAATAAAGGCATCGAATAGATACAAGGAGACCATTTGGAGGACCTGGACTTTGCTGATGACATAGTTCTCATCAGCAATCAGATAAAAACGATGCAGGAAAACACAAATGAACTATCATCAATAGCCAGCAAAATTGGGCTTGAGGTCAATCATGAAAAGACTAAAGTCATGAAAAGTTTAATTCCAACAAGTGACAAAATATACATGGAAAACAAACCAGTAGAAGAGATCGATCACTTCATCTATCTTGGAAGTCACATTGATCGAGAAGGGGATACGAGCAAAGAAATTAGAATCAGACTGGCTAAAGCAGCAATGTCTTTCAGAAGCCTTGAAAAGTTGTGGAAATCAAAACTCATTAGCACAAACACAAAACTTAGGCTATTCAAATCAAATGTACTATCAACCCTTACGTATGCGTGTGAAAGCTGGAAAACAACAAGAGATATAGAAACAAAGTTGAACGCATTCGAAAATAAATGTCTAAGGAAAATACTTGGTATAGAATGGAACGAATTCAAAACAAACGAGGAAATTAGAGAAATCGCCAATCAACCACTAATATCTTCAGTAATAAAGAAAAGACGATGGTCATACGTTGGACATGTGATGAGAAGAGATAATAATCGAATAGCAAAGCAAGCCCTCATATGGGAAACAACAGGTAAAAGAAAAAGAGGAAGACCCAGGGAGACACTGAGAAGAACATTGATGAGAGAAGCAAGAGCAGCAGGAATCGGCTCCCTCAATGAGATAGAACTGCTTGCACAGAACAGAGACAGATGGCGAGATTTGATAAAATATCTTTAAAAGAAAACTGCTAGAACAAAAATTCATATAGGAGAAGGTGTATCTTGGTCTACGCCCTATGGGCCGGTTACGGCTCGAAAGGTCAATAGAATAGAATATATATTTTCTCCTTTATATCCTCTTTATATATATTTTTGTGTTGTTATTTGTTGTTCCAGCTGCAGGCCTTCTTAGCTGAGATGACGTTCGATTTTCATTTTGTTTCTCGCCTACTTAGAGCTTTTACCATACCAATTTTTTTCTCTCTTTTTTTAAAGTTGTTATTATGACACAATTTGACCTTTATCTAGAACTCTTGTTCATGGAGCTTTGTATGTAATATAGTTCTTGGGTTCCTGCATTCTTGCTAACTAGTCAGACATGAAGCAATCCTCCTATACATGTTCTGCAGAATGGCCTTTTAGCTTACACGTGCACAGTTGTGCATCTCTCAGGCAGTTTGTGTATTTCTTTAGTTTTTTTTTTTTTTTCTAATAAACTTTTATTTGGGGGATATTAGTTTGTTCTAGTAGGTCAGATATATAGAAGTTATTATATTATAGAAACTGACATGGACTTAAAGTGAATGTGTGAATCCCTTAGCCATAGAATGTGTTAATCTACAAATTTTAGGCATTGTCAAGTTAATAGCATGTACTGGCAAGACTATGAGTATGTGTATGTGTATAAGTATTTGAACATTATCCGTACTTCTATCTTTGTTCTTTTTTATTGTTTGATTTGTTTTATATTTTCCCTCAAGAACATGATAGTGGTATAAATTGCATGCTGACTTCTTGGTCAAAGGACTGTGGTTTCTTTCCAGAATATCTAAAACTCACTTGAAAGAGGCAAACCCTGTCAAACCCTTGGTGTATAGGGAAAATCATGTTAATTTCCATATTTTTTATACTATCAGCATATTGTTAGTTAATGTGGTCAGCATTATGTCATTCTTCCCCAAAAATAATCGTACACCAATATAAGACTGAATATGAACTACAAGCTATTAGATGAAATCATGATTTGACCTCATGTCTTTGTCTGATGGTTCACTGACAATAGTTCTACAATGACTTCTTAACTCAGTTGACAGTTCTTAAACCATTACTCTACTGTGACTTCCTAACTCAGTTGATAGTTCACAAACCATTACTCTACTGTGACTTCTTAACTCAGTTAACAGTTCATAAACCATTACTCTACTGTGAATTCCTAACTCAGTTGACAGTTCACAAACCATTACTCTACTGTGACTTCCTAACTCAGTTGACAGTTCACAAACCATTACTCTACTGTGACTTCTTAACTCAGTTGACAGTTCATGAACCAATACTCTACTGTGACTTCTTAACTCAATTGACAGTTCACAAACCATTACTCTACTGAAGTTAACTCTAACTCGCTTGACCCCAGTTAGGCACATGATCACAGTTAATTAAAATTTCCACCATGAAAGAGCTCTGACACTTTCATCTCCAAATATGTATATTTATTTATAGGATGACATTTTACATTACACCCTGCAACATAACATGTATATATAAAAGATAAAGTGAAATGATGTATTAACTTCATATACTCTGAACAAAGTATGTGCAAGAGTTTATCTCATAATTTCTTGGGGACTGAAAACAATTCCTGGACTAACAATTTTAGTATGACTTGTTCACATTCTGATTGATTTATATTTGTTGCTCATTTTATAATTTTGCATTTTTTCTTATCCTTAAAAGCAAATATTGTTAGACACTCAGAATTCCTGCCCACCATATAGTTTTCAGCTCATAAGGCAATAGGTATTATTTCTTTAAAAAAATAAAATTTGATCAAGGTCTTACGACATAATTCTTAGTTCTTTATGGAAAACAAACTTTGTCTTATCACTTAAAAATAACAAACCTTGTAATTAGGGGACATAAATTATTATTTAAAATCTTCAAGTTTTCAAAGCTTTTATGTATCACATTGAAGTACTTTCACTAGGAGGGTGAAGAAATCAGTTATTATTAAAATAACACACATTAAAGCTCTGAAACAGTTGAAAATGGAAAGGATACTTCTTCATTCACTTAATGAATTATGTTTTACTCTGTTTGGCATCTCATGTCCAACTTCAGCACATACAGCTATGAGAATTGCCTCTATTACTTTTGATTTTCCCATGATGTTTCTGATAGACATATGTTGTTTGTAATCAAAGTTGTCATTCCTGGGAGAGCAATCTTTGCAATCTAATTCATCTTCACCCAAATTTGTTTAAATAAAAGATGGATTGTCAGCCAGGACTATTAAAGGGAACAATTAAACTTTTTTCAGGATATATAACACTATTCAGAAATCAAAGTTCAAAACAGCAAAGTGTATAAAGGTACAAAGGCAGAGGCAGCAAATAGAAATGTAAATTCTTGATATCAAGAGTTGGATTATTGATAGAGTTTGTCTTCAGAGAAAGAGTTATATATTGTGCTCCATGGCAGCCAAACTTCAATATAGAGTTGGCCAGCATGGTGAATGTGGTATAGTAGATGTGTGAGTAATTTTAATGGGCATTCCGCTTACAATCAATCAGGTCAATAGAAGTTTATCAATGTTGAACAAACTACTATGGTTTTATTATTTGTGATTACATTTCTTTGAGTTGTAGTTTGAAGTATAATTTGTTTCACTTTAATTTTTCATTTTGAATAAATTTATATTTTCCATTAGATAAATTAAGTTGCTGTTTTTCATGAAAAATATATTTGCATACAATATATATATATATATATATATATATATATATATATATATATATATATATATATATATATATATATATATATATATATTTGCATTAAAATAATAATGTATGCTGCATCTGTTTAACAGAGTTCAACTATTCGCTAAAACTTTCTGTTATTAAATTATAGAGATATCTGTTGCAGGCTTGATAATGACATGATGTGAGAGTATTTTTCTGGGATCTGTATAGAGTTTGCTATATAGTCTGATATGACTTCTGTCACTTGTGTGGTATCTATTTCGAGCATTGGATGTGTGATTTATAAGTTTATTTCTTATTTTCTGGTAAAGAAATGTTCTCATTAACATTTAATATTTGATTCTTCTATTCTATAACTGTATATATTAAGCCTGGAAATTATCTTAAAAATTAGGATTGGAACATACATTTAAAAAATGGAGTAAGCGTTGGATGTTTGTAGATTAGTTAACATAACTGGAGGAAATTAACCTTTTACTTCTAATCAGTCCATAAGAGCTTTTTTTTATTTTGACATTCTTTGAAAGAATTATATTGGTTTAGTTATTTATTTTTTTAGTATTGACATAAGAAAATCTATGTCTAGATCTTTTTCTTGGTTATTTTATCTGTGGATGCACAAATAGGTTCCTCTGTCACTGAATAAAACAAATCTGATTATAATTTAATTAATGAATATTCCTTCTTTGTCTGTTATATATAATATTAATTTACATGTTCTACTACCGTTTATTGAATACTGGATAATATTTATTTATTGACAACATTAGTTTCTTGTGATAATGATTATAATATTTTGTGCTTGCAATTTCATGAGATGAAGTAATAAGCTTATATTGTGTTATTGTGATGTGTGGGTCTTTGAAAATAAATTAAATTATATTTAAAACATATCTGGTCTGCTTTGTTTTTAGTGTTTTTTTTAATGGTATACCTTGTAAAGTGATTTTTTTTAAAAAGAAAACAATTATTTTTATATAAATATAAAACTATATCTATAAAATATTAAATATATAAATATATATTTATTTGTAACAAGTATCATTTTCTGTATGAGAGAAGAACAAAACAAATTGCAATATGAAAACAAACAAATTAGAATTAACAATGGAAGAACACATACTCTTCAACAAACTTGAAACCAAGGAAACAGATGTATAAATTCAGGTTTATACTTTTTTTAATTATTATCATTGTCACAAAGATATACAAGAATCTTAGTGCATATGTACCATGCATTATGCAGATGCAACAAACTCTATATAACACTCATGAATTCGATGCAATATAGTGACATAAATATACCATAGTTAACAGTAAAATAGTAAAGCTGATGAACTAAAATGTACATATTTCTGAGCACATATGAACATGCTAACAAAATACTGCAAAGTATTGTATTGTAATGTGTTAGCAACAAGTCTGAAGAGAAAATCAAACTGGAAATCAAATTTGTCATTTTGACTGTGGAAATGGAATGTGAACAAAAATGTTCAAATGAATATGCTTTAAATGGTAACAAGAAACTCAAAATTAAATTTGTAAAGTGACAATTTTTAAAAAGTGTAATAGTATACTAAATTATTATTCCTATCTTTTTTATTTTTCGAGAAAGACTTAAATTCCTGTCATCACTATATTCAAACAATGTCCTTAAAACCCCTGATCTCCCTGATAACGCAGAAAGTTTCAGTATTCCTCACACAGAAAGATCACAGGCACAGTGAAGTTTTTGCACCTAGTGAGGTTCCTTTAAGCCTGTCTTTGTTATTTCAGTCTTTCCAATTTCAGTTATTTACATTTTATCTATCTATTGACCTTTCGAGCCGTAGCAGGCCCATAAGGCATAGACCAAGATACTCCCTCCCTAATCTGAATTTTTGTTCTAGCCATTTTCAATTCTTTTAAAGATATTTTATCAAATCTCGCCATTTGTCTCTGTTCTGTGCAAGCAGCTCTATTTCATTGAGGGAGCCGATTCCTGCTGCTCTTGCCTCTCTCATCGATGTTCTTCTCAGTGTCTCTCTGGGTATTCCTTTTTTTCTCTTACCTGTTGTTTCCCACATGAGGGCTTGCTTTGCTATTCGGTTATTATCTCTTCTCATCACATATCCAACATATGACCATCATCTTTTCTATATTACTGAAGATACTAGTGGTTGATTGGCGATTTCTCTAATTTCGTCGTTTGTTTTGAATTTGTTCCACGCTATACCAAGTATTTTCCTTAGATTTCCTTTATTTTCGAATGCGTTCAACTTTGTTTCTATGTCTCTTGTTGTTTTCCAGCTTTCACATGCATACGTAAGGGTTGCTAGTACATTTGATTTGAATAGTCTAAGTTTTGTGTTTGTGCTGATGAGTTTTGATTTCCACAACTTTTCAAGGCTTCTGAAATACTTTGCTGCTTTAGCTATTCTGATTCTAATTTCTTTGCTTGTATCCCCTTCTCGATCAATGTGACTTCCAAGATAGGTAAAGTAATCTATCTCTTCTACTGGTTTGTTTTCCATGTATATTTTGTCGTCTGTTGGAATTAAACTTTTCATGACTTTAGTCTTTTCATGATTGATGTCAAGCCCAATTTTGCTGGCTATTGATGATAGTTCATTTGTGTTTTCCTGCATCGTTTTTATCTGGCTGCTGATGAGAACTATGTCATCAGCAAAGTTGAGGTCCTCCAAATGGTCTCCTTGTATCCATTCTATGCCTTTATTACCAGTGCAGCATTTCTTCATTATGAAGTCCATAACAATTCCAAATAACAAGGGCGATAAAATACATCCTTGTTTAACCCCAGTTTCTATTGGGAAACATTCGCACAGTCCTTCCTGTGTTCGAACTGCACATGTGTAACCATCATACATGTCTTTGATAATATTTATGATTTTTTATGGTAAGCCATATTGCTTCAGAATTTTCCACAAAGAATCTCTAAAAGATGTCTCTTTTTACAATGCCCAAAATGTTCTATCTGTTGCCCTGTGTATCTTGTTTTAGGAACTTATGAACAATGTATCAGCAGATTAATGAATACTTCATAATTACTTTTTTTTTTAAACATGACACATACACACAAGTATTTGTTGCATTTACTACTTTGTAATTAGTCTTTTCAATCATCTATGGGTTCTCAAAGATTTGTGGGTAAAGTAAAACACATTTCAGTGACTTTGTGTTAGTCCTATATTTTGTTTAGTATAATCATCTTATCTAATATTGAATAAACTCATTTGTGCCTTCACATCATGTTTATGAACTAAACAAAATTAATGGAAGATAATTTAAATGAAAAATGAAAGAAACAAGCCACGGTTGAAAGTGAACGTCTTCATAAGCTAAGCAAATATGTTTATAATTACATTATCTTTATCTAAGCCTTTTTATGTGATTTTTATATATAAAAATTTGCATTAATTAGTTTATATAAATATGATTACAAAAATAACATTACTGTAAACAAAAATCAATGACAAATTTATATCACTAAAAATTCACTAAAATAGAATATAAAGACCACAATTATGGAAAAAAAAATATCAGCAGTTTTACATAGGAAAACATTTCAAGTAAAGGATATTTTTATTTGTGAAGGACAGGACAACTGAGGAATGCAGGGAAGAGGAAAAATAAAAATTTATCTCATGAATGTTAATTAAAGCTCACAGTGTAAATGGCAGACAAATATTGCCAGTATGGTCTCTGACATATAAGCTGTTTAAATGAGTTGAATAAAACACATCACACATAATAAACATGTTAAAAAATATGCTCGCAGAAGACACAGCAATGTATTTTTTAAAAATAAAAGTTAAATTTCTCTAAGTGTAACTCTGGACCTCTGAGTACTGTAATGTTACTTCACCATTCTTCCAATTAATTTTAAGATGTATGGCTGTTTGTTTTAATCACGAAATGGCATTTAAAATATTTTTAAAATAAATATTGTGGCATTTAGGGGTCAAGTTGTCCTAACTCTTCAAAATTTCTTTCCTATTTAAAATTAAAGTTATATAGTGAGTCATGTACTTAGAAAGTTCCAGAGGAAGAATTGAGTGAATGGTTCCAGATTGAAACTGGAGTGAAGTATGTATTCTCTCTCCCCTGTTATTTGCAATTGTCATCAACTTCATAATGCAGAAATGCTGTATTGGTAGCAAAGGCATTGGATGGACACTCAGATCTTAATTGGAGAACCTTGAGTTTGCAGATGACATTGTTCTTATTAGTAACATTGTGGACATGACACAAGAAAAAGCAAATGTCCTATCATTAATAGCTAGTAAATTAAGATTTGAGATCAACCAAGAAAAGACAAAAAGTAATGAAAAATCTATTCAACCAGAAGAAAAAATATTTGTGGATTGGAAGGTAATCATCATCATCATCAAGTACTGGTCCTACTGGCGTAGCTGATCATGTCTCTCCACAACTTTCGATCTCAACAGTTCTTTATCATTTCTGTTGTTGACCTTCTGCCAAGCCATTCTCTTAAGCTGTCTGGTATCTTTTCTCTTTGTTTCCCCCTATCTCTTCGTCCCTCAATTTTTCCAGTTGTTACAATACATTCCAATTGTTCTCTTCTCATTACATGGCCAAAAAATGATGATTGTTTCTTCCTAATATTGGAAATTAGCTCTCTTTTGCTTTGACCTCTTCCAGAACATTTACATTACTCTTCTTAGCTGTCCATGGTATTCTCAACATTCTTCTGTAAAACCACATTTCTACAGCCTCCAGTGATTTTCTTGTTTGTTGTCCTATTGTCCATGATTCACATCCATATGTTAAAACTGGCTGTACATAACATTTGAGAACTCTTTTTCTTGTTTCTATTGTCAAAAATGGATTGCATAATATCTTCCTCATTTTCTGGAAAGCTGCTTTTGCCTGAGCCATTCTGCATCTCACCTCTGTTGTACATCTTCCCTTCCATCTGAGGTTAACAAAGTTCCCAAATATTTAAATTCATTTACCTGTTTTAATATTGTTCCACTTGTCTTTATTGTGCACTGAGGTGATGTCTTTTTCTTTGTTGTTACCATTACTTCTGTCTTTTTGCTATTAAGGCTGAGTTCTTTATTTTTGCTTTCTTTCACTATAATGTCCAACATTTCTTGGAAGGTAATAGGAAACTCTTTATACAAAACTCAGCAACATGAGACAATCGGATCATCAGAAGACTACTGTCAAGCAAGTGTTTCAGCCATGTAGACAGAAAAGCAGTGGAAAAAGTGGATCACTATGTATATCTTGGAAGCTGCATATAACAAGAAGAAAAACACAAAGAAAGAAATTAGTATCAGAATAGCAATGGCAGCAATGACTTCCAGAAACCTTGAAAAAATAAGTCAAAATTACTAAGTTGAAAAACAAAGCTCTTGAAACAAACAACATTCATTATCTACCCTTACTTATGCCTGCAGGAGCTGGAAAACTAAAGAAATAGAATATAAATTAGATGTATTTTCAAACAATTGCATCAGGAAAATATTTTGTATATCATGGAACAAATTTGAAACCGGTGCAGAAACAAGAGAAATAATGAAGCATCCAAAAAATGTCATCATTAATCAAGAGAAGAAGGTGGTCATATGTTGGCCATGCTATAAGATGAGACAACAAAAGAATCTCAAAGCAAGCCATCAAATGGGAACTAGAGGGTAAAAGAAAAAGAAGCTAACCTAGAGGAAAACTAAAAAAGAACGCTGAGGCAAGAAAAATCAACAGCAGGCATCAGCTCCCTTGCTGAGGCTGAGACTCACCCAGAACAGGGATGAGTTACAAGGCAGATCTTGTGTCTGACACTTGATATTAATGATAATCAAATGTGGAAGGTCTAGAATTTCTGCCCTATATGCCATCTTTGGCTCAAAAGGACATCATCATCATCATCGAGTGCCGTCTCCGCATCGAAGGTTGGCTACCATGGAGCGCCATTCCACTTTGTCTCTTGCTTTGATGGTGCAGATTCTCATAGGCTGACTTGTCCATCTTTTGATGTTACTCGTCCATATTAGTCTTGGTCTGCCTCTGCCTCTTTTACCTTGTATTTTCCCTTCCAATATTACTTTTATTAGGCTGTTGTGCCTTTTAACATGACACAAAAATTTCATTTGTCTTGCTCTAATTGTGTTAAGTAGTTCTCTTTTCATTTTTAATTGTTTTAAAACTTCCTCATTTGTTTTCTTTTCTTTCTATCCAATTCTACCTATTCTTCTATAAATCCACATTTCAAAGGCTTCAATTCTCTGTTCTGTTTTCTTGTCTAATGTCCATGTTTCTGCACCATACAGGAACATTGAGAAGATGTAACATTTTGCTATTCTTAGTTTTAGCCCTGGTGTTATTTATTTTGCTGTTAGTATATTTTTCATGGCATTGAAATTACTTTTTGCCATACCTATTCTTTTATTTCTATCATTTGTACATTTTTCATCACTGGTTATAGTATGTCCCAGGTAGTTGTAGTTCTGAACTGTCTCTAGATGTATTCCTTCCACTTTGATATTTAGTTGTAGGTCTTGAGAATTTTCTTTGTTTATGACCATAGTTTTAGTCTTTTTGATCAAAAGGACAGCAGATAAATATATAAAACACTAGTGATATGTTTATATTCACATGACAAAAAACCTATTTTATTACTTCATTATAGTAAACCTAAAAACATTAGTAAATTCACAAAAAAAAATTACTTATCCACCTGGATATTGAAAAGAGACCACAAGTGTATTTTATAACTGAAATGGTAATATGAAAAATGGACAAGCTAAGCTAAAAATGAAAATGCTGATCAAATGAGAATATTGAGAATCAAATTAAACTTCCATTCTCTTTGTAGTTAATTGTGAACTTAAATAACCTAGCATAAATTAATGGAGGAGAAAGGACATGAACAAGAGGCAGGCCCAGAGTAAGATGGTCTGACAGCATCAAAGAAACACTTCAGCATCATCATTTGGCAATAGCTAAAGCTTACTAGAAGGATGAGGACCAGAACTTTGCATTTCCCTTGAATAGAAAAGGGAAAAAAAAAAGAAGTGAAAAAGAATAATAATAATCAAGATACGGGGATAAGCACAAATATGAAATATATAATAATTAATGTATTAAATTTAATAGCCATGAGTAGAGCTGCAGAAAACATAAAATAAACATAAAATGACATTAAGGAGCTGAACCTAGAGAGACGAGACAGACGTTTTGGCCAGTCTTCATAAGGTATAAGAGAAGAAATATTTATTAAAAAACAGACACAACAGGGAAAGTACTACCAGGAAACAAAAGTCAAAACACTTATCTGAAAACAAAATCTAGATAGGACAAATCAGATAATAATAAATGGTAAACATAATTTTACAAGTAAAAATGATAAAGTGTTTCCTGTAGAAGTAAAGTGAGATTGACTATTAAGTTTCATAGAATAGTATAGAAAACAAGAGAGATAAGTAATGTTTAAGAGTGTATTACATAGACTATGTGTCAAGCAAAAACTAGAGAAATGCGGAGAGAGAAAAGATAAAACATTTTATTGTGTAAGCATGTCCACTAAATATAATGACTTGACCAAAACCAAATTACAGGGAAAAGAATATGGTGAAAGGTGTAGAAGCTTGTTAAAGAGAAAATAGATTTATGACATCAAAGATTGGAAGAGGGGTTGGCCAAATCAATAACTTCCTGAGGTCAAAACTAGGAGAATGTGGGTTTGAGAAACATTTTTCGGGTACATCATGAGAAGAGGAAAGTTGGAATACTTGGTAAGAACTGACAAAATAAAAGGAAAGAAAGATCATGGACGACAAAGAAAGAAAATACTGGATACAAGGACAGTCAACAACAGAACTGATACGATATACTGGAGATAGAACATTGTGGAAGGACATGATCGCCTACGCCAACCGGTATGGCACATGATGATGATGATGTTGATGAATGGCAAGCAGGTAGGAACAATAAGAATAAAATGGATCTTCAATATTTTATTAGCAACAAAGGAAAAAAACATCAGGGAAAATATAATAAAAGCAGTCAAAGATATATTGAAAAAAGGGAAAAGCATAAAAATCAACAAGACTTAAGGAATACATTTTTTTAAAATGATGATAATGGTTTTTTATATAGGGACAAACTGCTTATAGTCATGAGATAATTATGAAGAAATACTTATCACTAGAATATCTTAAATACAGTGTTTTTTTCTTCCAATTATTAATTTTGTTGTTATTGTTTAACATAAAAAATTTTTTTTTTTAATGCCTGCACCATAGCGTAATATACTAGGGCTGTTCAGGCCTAGCACACGGGTTCTTGTATAAAAAAAAAAAAAAAAACATTCAGCATTAGAAACTTAAATAATTATATCTTCAAATACTATTGAAACAATTGCAATATCATCCAGCTAAGAATACTGGCAATGTTAATTAATAAGAAGCAGAACAAATATTTTGTTTTAATTGTATAATATCTGTATATATATATATATATATATATATATATATACCACAAACACAGTAAACTCAACATAGAATCCAGTTTTAGATCGTGCTGGTAACAAATGTATCATTTATTATTACACTCCTCGATCTTTAGGCACTACTTTTTTTATCTTTTCATATAAGCATATGACTACCCTTGGGAGCCACGATAGCTCAGTGGTTAGTGAACTGGACTACAAAGGACAAGAGGTAGGGTTCGATTCCAACCGACGACTTCCAGTTTACTCTGCCTTTAATGGGTATCAAATTTTTTTCAAGGGAAAGTAAAGTGGCATGGGCGTAATACCAACCACATTACCCCCAAATCATGTGCCGAAGGTCTGTAAAATTTATGGTTACTAACACCATATTCCCTATACATCACTTGGCGTGACAGGTGACACATTACTTTACTACTATGTGACTACCCTTTGACAGTTCCATTAGTACTGCCTCTTTCTTCCACATTTAGTAAGTTGTCAGTAAAACGTTCCAGCACCAGGGTGAATTCCTAGTAATAAATGCAGAAGATTGATTACTCATTCCAAATTAGATTTGATCCAGGCATTTTTTTTCCCATGAAGCTAATTGCTTCAATGTATCTTATTTTTTTTCTGCTGTTTGGATCTTTGTGAATAGCACTCTAAGTCTTGTATCATCAGTATTTTATTATCAAGTTCATCTGGTTTAAATTTGTAACTTTTGGTTTTATTACAACATAAATTGCTTGCGCATGACTGCAAACTATAATAGTCATGAATATTGCTAACTGACAGCAATGAAATAATTTTCAATGTGATAACTTCACCAAATTGATGAATTACTTCCCTTGTTATGAAGGATTCACAACATTACAAAACCATATCAAAGCTAGAAGATAGAAGGGAAAGTAAAAAAATTGAGAAACCTCAAAATATATATTTTTTTGTGATCAATCTGATGTTGACACTGTCAATCAAATATTGGCAGAACCAGCCATAGAAGACACTGTTTTCGAAAAGTGAGTCTTACAGTTATAATAAAAAACTTACAACATCCTGCTTTTAACTGTTTGTATAGACAAGAGATGTCAGACAAAAGTTTGTCACTTTCATAAAAAATATTTATAGTACACATATACTTTAGTTCCTTCAGAATATTTCAAGAGAAAACATATTGTCTTCCTTTCTTTTGTCACACATTCATGTACCTCCATTTTTCTTGTTTGTTTTAAAATTGAACTGTTAATTAACTGTTGCTTTATGTACAATGCATTTTTTTGTGTACAAATAACGTGTTTCTAACAAGCAACAAGTGAAAAATGGCAGAAAAGCATAAAAACCAAAACAAAACAAAAAAGACCATAAATACTTGTCATATTTTATGATTCACCCAACTTCTTAAAAAAAAAATAATTAAACATTAGAAACAGGTTCTCATTCGCATGATGTTAATAATTTTTTTTTTATATAGAAAACAAATGACAAACTATAAAATGTCCATTTAATACTCAGCATAACAATTATTTGGAGCCATGATAGCTCAGTTGTTAGTGAACTGGACTACAAAGGACAGGAAGTAGGGTTCGATCCCAACCAATGGCTTCCGGGTTCACCCAGCTTTTAATGGGTACCGGAATTTTTTCTGGGAAAGTAAAGCGGCACGGGCATAATACCAACCACATTACCCCAAAAATCATGTGCCGAAGGTCTGTAAAATTTATGGTCACTAACACCATATTCCCTATACGCCACTTGGCGTGACGGGGGCATTTTACTTTTTTTTTTATAATTATTTAATTTATAATATTAGTCATTTAACATGTAGTGAATTTTCATAAAACATTTAACAGATATTTAAATTCATTTAACATACAACAAAATTGTCATTTAGTTAACAACAGGTTTTTCATTCATCTTACAACAAAATTGTATTTTAAAAACAGCAGAATTGTCACACACAGTGTCAAAAAGAAGTAACAGGAACACTATTTTACATAAAACAGGGTTATATAACATTTCAGTGCAGTTGTTATTAAACATTAACAAAATGTCCAGAGGCAGTAAACAAATATTTAGATATCATGTTCTACTTCTAAAGCACATTAGAATCATCACAGTTGTAAAAATATAAAAATAGGTAAAAATGTAACATAAAGACATAAGGAACATTTTATTGAGTTTATAAAATCAACAAAACATTAATATGGTACAGATAATTTTCTACTGAGGTAAAAAAAATAATTATTTGAACTAAATAGAAAGATATCAGTAAAAAGTTAATCAAAATTCAATATTCATGAACATGGTTGAACACCAGATAGTCTTCATTATATCAAACTTTATTTTCCAATTATTAGATATTACATTATTATCTTGCACTTGTTTGTATCTGAAGTAATCACCTTTAGTACTCTAATCAATTTCCTAATTATGGAGGAAGATAACACAAATTTTAAACTGAAGTACTATCAATCTATATTAATATTTAGTTTAAAAAAAAAAAAACATTTTACTACTGCAAATATATAATAAATAACGTGCTTGGTGTTTTATCTGTGTTTTTCAAATATATATAATTGGTAGTATTTATATTAGTTTTTACAAAATAGTTCTTATTTACATGGAAATGAAAAGTAGACAATCTTGCTAAAGATGGAGGTAGAACATTTTCAAAAATTTTATTTAAGACAAGGAATACACAGACAGAATAAAAGAACAAAAACTGCTATAACAAATAGTAACATAAGGAACAGCCAAAAAAGAATAATGAAACAAAGGCCATAACTTATCAATGGAATAAAGAGATGGATAGGATCAGATTTAAGATTCATGAAAGTCTTTCACAGCAGCCTCAACTACCACGTATTCTTATTTCCTTCATCATTTGCCCTCCAGTTTCAGTGATATAGTTAATGTTCTTTGCCTCACCAATCCATATTTTTATAGACTGTTATTGAAATTTTAATTTCAGAGCATTTGTTGATAGCTGTGAGGATAGCATGAACACTGATAAGAGAGGCAATGACAGTGGGCAAATGCTCCTTTTTCATAGATTGAGAAGTAAGTCCTGTAAAGGGACTTTTAGTGACACAATATGCTGCGAGTCCTGTGCAAAGTATGACAACACTGGGGCAATCAAACATGGAGAGCTTTTTAAAATTTATTTCTGTCCTATCTATCTATCTATTGACCTTTCGAGCCGTAACCGGCCCATAGGGCGTAGACCAAGATACACCTTCTCCTATATGAATTTTTGTTCTAGCAGTTTTCTTTTAAAGATATTTTATCAAATCTCGCCATCTGTCTCTGTTCTGTGCAAGCAGTTCTATCTCATTGAGGGAGCCGATTCCTGCTGCTCTTGCCTCTCTCATCAATGTTCTTCTCAGTGTCTCCCTGGGTCTTCCTCTTTTTCTTTTACCTGTCGTTTCCCATATGAGGGCTTGCTTTGCTATTCGATTATTATCTCTTCTCATCACATGTCCAACGTATGACCATCGTCTTTTCTTTATTACTGAAGATATTAGTGGTTGATTGGCGATTTCTCTAATTTCCTCGTTTGTTTTGAATTCGTTCCATTCTATACCAAGTATTTTCCTTAGACATTTATTTTCGAATGCGTTCAACTTTGTTTCTATATCTCTTGTTGTTTTCCAGCTTTCACACGCATACGTAAGGGTTGATAGTACATTTGATTTGAATAGCCTAAGTTTTGTGTTTGTGCTAATGAGTTTTGATTTCCACAACTTTTCAAGGCTTCTGAAAGACATTGCTGCTTTAGCCAGTCTGATTCTAATTTCTTTGCTCGTATCCCCTTCTCGATCAATGTGACTTCCAAGATAGATGAAGTGATCGATCTCTTCTACTGGTTTGTTTTCCATGTATATTTTGTCACTTGTTGGAATTAAACTTTTCATGACTTTAGTCTTTTCATGATTGACCTCAAGCCCAATTTTGCTGGCTATTGATGATAGTTCATTTGTGTTTTCCTGCATCGTTTTTATCTGATTGCTGATGAGAACTATGTCATCAGCAAAGTCCAGGTCCTCCAAATGGTCTCCTTGTATCCATTCGATGCCTTTATTACCAGTGCAGCATTTCTTCATTATGAAGTCCATAACAATTCCAAATAACAAGGGCGATAAAATACATCCTTGTTTAACCCCAGTTTCTATTGGGAAACATTCGCTCAGTCCTTCCTCTGTTCGAACTGCACATGTGTAACCATCATACATGTCTTTGATAATATTTATGATTTTTGATGGTAAGCCATATTGCTTCAGAATTTTCCACAAAGAATCTCTATGAATACTATCAAATGCTTTTTTGAAGTCGATGAAGTTAAGTCGACCTTTCTGTCCTAAGTACTTTTTTTTCGCCCGTGCGCTGCCGGAGTCCGGAAAGGAAATAAAGAATTATAGCGGTATTCCCTTCCAGGCATGTTCGTAAGAGGTGACTAAGGAGGGTTGGGCATGGGACTGGCTGTCCTGTACAGTAAAAAAAATAAGCAAAAAAAATTTCACAAACATGAACAAGTCAGAGAAAAGAAAAAAAGTAAACCATTCATCCAGAAAAGATAAGGGCTCTCTGTCTAAGAGATGTATGACGATATAATCCGGAGAAAGCCACAAGGAGTCTAGGTTGGCGACACACCTTTTGTCTACTAATAAATCCTCCAGAATTGGCACCTTGAATGTACATACTCTAGATGAGCAAGGAAAAGCTGCATAAGTAGCAGCAGAAATGGCAAACTACAAAATAGATATTCTAGGAATGTGCAAAACAAGATGGTTAGGAATCACCATCCTCAAGCACCATGCCTGCATACGTGATAATGTCGCTCCACAACATTTGATTTTGACAGCTATTTATCATTTCTGTTGTTGACATTCTGCCAAGTCATTCTCTTAAACTGTCTGGTATCTTTTCTTTTTGCTGCCCTCTATCTCTTCGTCCCTCAATTTATCCAGTTGTAACAATATATCCCAGCTGTTCCCTTCTCATTACATGGCGAAAAATGATGATTGTTTCTTCCTAACCCAGAGTATTACACAACAGGCCCTTTTTTGGTATCCCCTTGAAGAAAGACAAAGAGGAAGACCAAAATATTCTTGGAGAAGACAGATGGAAGCAGAGATGAAGTTGATGGGGAAGACATGGAATAATCTTAAAAGAATAACAAAAAACAGAACGGCTTGGAAAGTGTTTGATGGAGACCTATGCTCCACAAGGATTTGAAAGGTAGAAGATGAAGCCATCTCTTCACTTGTGGGTAAATACCTAACTCTTCAAAATACCTTCCATCATTTGTAGCTTCTATCTTGTTTACCCTGATTTTTCACAAACTTTTAGATGTAAACATTCCTTTATTCCTTTAATCTGTTTACATAAAGCTGTTGAACATTTTGTTTATTTTCATTTCATTGACCAAATCAAGAATTAGCTTAAGCTTATGAATTTATGGAGGTTCTTGAGAATATAACTAAGTGCAAGTGGTAAACCTGATTTGAAAATAAAAAAAAGCATGGTCTATTTAAACTATGAATCTCCTGTTAAAAATATTATGCATAGAGAAAGGTAAGCGTGTAAGTGTCAGAAACAGGAGGCAAAAACATAAATCTGATAAGATATTGGAATTGGAAGTAGTATCATAACATTAAAAGAGACAATCAAAAGATGAAAATGCTAAAAAAATATGTCACATAAAGTGGCTGAGAAAATTGAAGATTTGTATAGACAATCTTACCATGAACAACCAGACAGTCAATGAGGTATAGAACATTTCCACAAAAAAGAAGTCAAGGGAAACTGCATTGTTCAGGTGGTCATTAAATACATTTTAAATTTCATACTATTTAGATTTAATTTCTTGATTATCTTGCTTGCTAGATCTATGAGAGCCATTGCTCAGTAACTTAGCATCCAGTCTAATAAACTAATATATTACCAAATTAATAACAAATTATTTTTGTTTTCTAGCAATCATTTGTTGAGATGCCAAACAACATACATAATATTTGATATTGCTTGTTTGTTTTGTCCTTGACATTCTAGGTAGTTGAGACATCGTCTACCACTTTCTTCTATCTTTTTCTGTCCAACAAAGATTTCTTGTGCAAATTTGTAGTTCAAGATCTGTCCATTTTTTCATGTTGTTTTTCCATCTCATTTCTGGTATCTCTCTTAATTAATACACTTCAATGTTGTTCCTTCCTAATTCTAAACTGTCAACTTCTGTTCCCTTAAAGTTCCAACATTTTGCATATACCTCATAGTGATGTGGTAGCCGCAATAGCTCAGTGGTTAGTGAACTGGACTACAAAGGACGAGAGGTAGGGTTTGATCCCAACCGACGGCTTCTGGTTCACCCACCCTTTAATAGGTACCGGATTTTTTTCTGGGAAAGTAAAGTGGCAGGGCGTAATACCGACCACATTACCCCAAAAGTCATGTGCCGAAGGTCTGTAAAATTTATGGTCACCAACACCATATTCTCTATATGCCACTTGGCATGACAGGGGTACTTTATTCTTCACTTACTTTCATAGTGATATAGACATACATTTAAGACCAAATATGTCAAATCATGGTAGCAGACTACTAAAACTGTCTTTACTGTAGAAATGAAAATGAAATAATTTTGAGGCATCTTTTTTTTTTTTTAGCAACTCTTTTAGTACTAATCTAAAAGGGAAACAACAAATGTGTAAAATGTAACGAAAGACGGTTATAACATTTTTATCTCTTATATACAAAGACAAATTATTATGGGCCTGAACTTGAAATTCCATAAAAGTTAGAATATTTGCTCCATTATAAGATGATGGACAGCACAAACATTCCTCTTTTACTCTACATTTTGAAACGTTCTAGTTGTTTTCTTCACTCAAAAATCTGCATCCCACCCAGATAACTCATCAGGTGCTATATCCATGTCACGTGGGTAGCTATCAAAGTTACTGGTGTCTGTTGGAGTTCTCACCTAATGACAGACAAAAAACATGAACATTTGATGTTTCAAAAGATGTCATAAATGTGGATTAAATTATATTTATAAAAATATATTGATAAGATAAATTATCAATAACATGAAAGACAGAGAAGTGTAGGGAACAAATTGATAAAGTAACTGTTGAAACAAAAATGTCTGTGAACTAGTTAAATATAAACTAGAAGATATTTGTTGTAGATTAAATTGACTGTCAATGCCAAATAATAAATAAAAGGATCTAAATAAAAATTATACTGGTGAGATTTGAAACCTTTTTGTAAAACTCTTAAATCCTGTTTAGATATATCACAATAAAGCAACACATTTAGACTATAACAAATATTCTTAAATAGTGTGCAACTTTCACCAAAAAAAACTGAAATTATAGTGGATGCTTTAATTTGTTTTAATGTTAGTTATATAGGATTATAGGCAACATATAAACAGATTAACATTTTAGAAAATATATAATTATATTTTCTTTGAAGAAAACACATAGGTATAATTCCATGACAGTGATCAGAGATGATTTCCTGACCAGCATTGTAATTTGATGAAGAAAACAACCGGGTCCCACTGTCATCATTTTGATGTTTTTTTTATTATTGTCCATTGCAAACTATGTAAGCAACATCCAGCTCAAACGTTATTTTATAATAATTAAATTTAAAACATAATAACTTAAAAGACAACTGTAATTTATTTTCTGGGATTTTAAAAATGAACTTCCTAGTGAAGGAGAGAGAGTAGAACTTGCTGAATGTATTAGCTGCAGTAAAGAAGACAGTTAGCAACAACATTATCTTTACCTGCAGTGATAGCTGTTGGGATTAAATATATAACTGTGTAATTTCTAAAAAAAAATCAAACTTACCCTCGGAATAATTGGTGGTGTTAATGTGAGGTTCATGAGACCATCCCAATCAAATCCCTGAAACCATCTGCAAATTGATATGAATAATTAGACAGGGATATTCCTTTGATGATTTTGATTATTTTACGAAGAAAACAAAAATAATGGTATAATGTAGCAAAGATTCTACCAGACAGATTTTAGGAATGACATAATGTAGCAAAAATTTTACCAGACAGACCTTAGGAATGGCATAATGTAGCAAAGATTCAAACCAGACAGACCTTAGAAATGACATAATGTAGCAAAAATTTTACCAGACAGACCTTAGGAATGACATAATGTAGCAAAGATTCAAACCAGACAGACCTTAGGAATGGTATAATGTACCAAAGATTCTACCAGACCATAGGAAGGGTATAATGTAGCAAAGATTAATCTGAACTTCATCACTATCAAGTACCATTCCTGCTGGTGTAAGTGATCATGTCTATCCACAACTTTCTATCTGGGCAGTTATTTATCATTTCTGTTGTTAACCTTCTGCCAAGTCATTCTCTTAAGAGTAATGAAAATGTTCTGAAAGAAGCCAGAGCAAAGAAGAGAGCTAATTTCCAATATTAGGAAAAAAACAATCACCATTTATTGGCCATATCATGAGAAGGGAACAGTGGGAATATATTGTAACAACTGGAAAAATTGAGGGACGAAGAGATAGAGGGAAGCAAAGAGAAACGATAATGGACAGCATAACTGCCCATGGTATTCTCAACATTCTTCTGTAAAACCACATTTCTACAGACTTCAGTGATTTTCTCGTCTCTTGTCCTGTTGTCCATGATTCACATCCATATGCTAAGACTGGCTTCACATAACATTTAAGAATTATTTTTCTTGTTTCTATTGTCAAAAGTGGATTTCACAGTATTTTCCTCATTTAATGGAAAGCTGTTTTTTCCTGAGCTATTCTGCACATCACCTCTTTTGTACATCTACCATCTGAGGTTAACATTGTTCCGAGATTTTTAAATTCATTTACTTTTTTAAATTTTGTTCCACTTGTCTTTATTGTGTATTGCAGTGATGTCGTTTTTGTTGCTGTTACCATTACTTCTGTCTTTTTGCTATTAAGGCTGAGTTCTTTATTTTTGCTTTCCTTCACTATAATGTTTAACACATTTTGTAACTCATTTTCATTTTTACCCATTAAGACAGTATCATCAGCACACCTGAGGTTATTTATATATAATGACCTCCAATTGTTATACCAGGTATGTCCCTTATGGATCTTAAAATAATCTCACTATAAATATTAAACAAATCTTGTGACGAACACGACCTTGCTTAACACCCTGTTTTATTTGTTGAAACATTCCCATTTGGCTTCAATTTTTAATGGCTGCTGTTTGTTGTCATTACATGTTCTTTATTATTTTTAGATCTTCCCGGTCTACGTTTATGTCTTCTAAAATTTTGCTTATTTTTTGGTGCTTTACCGTGTCAAATGCTTTGGTATTGTTTATGACATGACTTTAGGGATGGTATAATGTAACAAAGATCCATCTTGACAGACCAAAGGAATGAAACACAATGTTATAAGGATCGAATCATTACAGACCCATTAAATCATGTTGTTTTGAAATGTTTTTTTCTTTTATATTTTTTATTTATTGCAATGAAGCTTCATTAATGTATTATGATGAACTCATATAGGCTATTATATACATATAACCTCACAAGTAAAGTTTTAGGAATACTGTTCTAATCTAACACACAATTACAAAAGTGTTGACAAATTACTATACAACTACATTAATTTCAAATGCAAATGTTGATAAGCATTTAACAACCTAAAATGAAACACCACAAAACATATTTATATTATATGATTATCAATAGAAAACATCAATAGTTAAAGATAAACATGTTGCCTTACTTGTTCTTTCTAATATCACTTATCCCATTCTTCCCATATCCTAGTCTTTCCATGGGGTTATCCCTGCAAAGCTTCTTGATTAGCAAATGTGCACTTCTGCTGATTTTCTTAGGAAACTCAATGTGATCAATGCCCTTTAAGATGATGTTGTAAGTTCTCATTGGGTCAGAACCAGATAAAGGAGGTCTGAAGGCAAGATAAATTGTAATTATGTATTTATTAATGGATAAATATTAGTGACGAAACTGGAGAAATAAGATAAAGAGACGAAGGAAATGAAAGTCTTATTTTTATTCATAATATAAACCGAGTGGCACTGCATTTGACACAGTGCAGTTCTGTTTTCATCATCAGCTTGAATTTATTTTGGAAGTGATCCTCCTCAAGTACTATGTCTTTTATCGTAGGTGATCATATTCCTTCACAACTTGTTACCTATACAGTTGTTTATCATTTTTGTAGTTCCTACCAACTCACCCCCTTGAACAGTTTAATATCTTTTCTCTATACCCCACGTTTGTATCAGTTGTCACAATATATTCCATGTGTTCTCTTCTTATTACATGGTCAAAAATGTATTAAGATTGCATCCTTCTTATGTTTGTAACAAGCTTTTTTTTCGAATTTGGTTTCTTTCAGAGCACTCTCATTACTTGTTACAGCTGTCCATGGTATTCTCTTACTGCTATGCCGATCAATGATTTTCTTGCCTTTTATCTGATATTCCAAGTGTGCATCTGGCTTTTGATCTTTCTAATATTCTTCTGATTCTTCCAAGACATCTGTTGTTTTTAGTCAACTATATTTCTTTGGACATTAACCTCTTTCACTAACAATGTTAGTAATTACCTTTGTTAATGTAACGGACAGCTGTTTTCTATATAGGGCTACGAATGAAACAGTTGATTTTATTTCATACTTAGACGGTGATACATTGTTGTTGACACAATCGTTTGTTTTAATGAAAACATAATCTGAACCATTTAATTCATCTAAACTACAGGTCTCGTCTTCTTCTACCTTTCAGCTTCCTGTGGAGCATAGGTCTTCAACAAACACTTTCCAAGTTGTTCTGTTTCTTGCCATTCTTTTAAGATCATTCCATATCTTCCCCATCATTTTTCATCACTACTTCTGTCTGTCTTCCTATTTGTCTTTTCCCTGGGGATTCCAAAAAGGGTCTGTTGTGTTACTCTCAGTTGGCTTCCGCAGTGTGTGTCATATCCAGCGCCATCGTCTTCGCTGTATCTCTTCATCCATTGGTATTTGGCTAGTACATTTCCATAATTCTATGTTAGTGATTTTGTCCTGCCATTTCCATCCTTTTATTCTGTGTAAGCATTCATTAATGAAAGTCTGTGTCTTCATGAATGTCAAGTTCGATGTTCTCCATGTTTCACAGCCATATAATAGTATTGACTTAACATTGGAGTTGAAAATTTTTATTTTTGTATTTAACCTAATTTCTTTGGACTTCCATATGTTTCTCAGTGCAACAAAAGCACCTCTAATCAAAAGATATCCTCATTTTGGTATCATTTTCTGTTCCTCCCTCTTTATCTATAAACTACAGGTAATGTCGCTTAATTATCTATTCAACTTTAGAATGGCGTTACTGCAGACGGGACATTCCCTTATCTGCTCAGCCCCCTCTATTAGATAACAACGAGAAAGGAAAAAAAAAGCATGACAATAATTGATCATTTAGAAAGTCATTAGTGTCAGTATAAAAGAAAAATATGTTTAATGAGGAAATATGAGCAAATAAGTTTTCTGTCTGTCTATCTATCTAGAGCCAAGAAAAAGAGTTCTAAAATGTTACGTAGAGCCAGTCTTAACATATGGATGCGAATCATGGACAATAGGACAACAGACAAGAAAATCATTGGGGTCTGTAGAAATGTGGTTTTACAGAAGAGTGTTAAGAGTACCATGGACAGCTAAGAAGAGTAATGAAGATGTTCTGAGAGAGGTCAAAGCAAAAGAGAGCTAATTTCCAATATTAGGAAGAAACAATCGTCATTTTTTGGCCATGTAATGAGAAGAGAACAACTGGAATATATTGTAACAACTGGAAAAAATGAGGGACGAAGAGATAGAGGGAAGCAAAGAGAAAAAATAACAGACAGCTTAAGAGAATGGCTTGGCAGAAGGTCAACAACAGAAATGATAAATAGCTGCCGAGACCGAATGTTGTGGAGAGACATGATCACATACGCCAGCAGGCCCGGTACTTGATGATGATGATGATGATCTATCTATCTATCGAGCCGCAGATGGCATAAAGGGCATACATTTTAAACCCTGATGATCTTTCTTATCAAGCATCAGACCTAACACAGGACTCGCATAGTATCTCGCCACACGTCTTTGTTTTGGGCAAGTTGCTTAATCTCGGCGAGTGAGCTGATATCTGCTGTTGTTGCCTCTCGCCTCAGTGTTCTTCTTGAAGTGTTTCTCTAGACTGGCCTAGTTTTTCTTTTACCCTCTGGTTCTCACTTTAGGGGTTGATTTGAGATTTCCTTTTTGTCTCTTCACATCACTTCTTCTCATCTTCTGTTGAAGAATATTTTTGTGTGTTTTGTCATTTCTCTTATGTTTGCACTATTTCTGAATTCACTCCATGGTATACGAAATGTTTACGTAAACATAAATGAGGAGTGAATACAAGTATGTACACTTACGTGCCATTAAGTAACTCGTACATAAGAATGCCCAAAGACCAGTAGTCAGCAGAGTGGTCATGACCTTTGTTTAAAATGATCTCAGGGGCAACATATTCTGGGGTACCACAAAAAGTCCAGGTCTTCTTGCCCATTCCAATCTTCTTGGCAAAACCAAAATCCACCTGCAGAAAATAATGAGCGTAAACATAGTGAAGTAGAAGGGAAGAAACATAATTAGAAGGGAAGAAACATAATTAGACAGGAAGAAAGAAAATTAGAAATGAAGAAACATAATTAGAAAGGAAGAAAGAAAATTAGAAATGAAGAAACATAATTAGACAGGAAGAAAGAAAATTAGAAATGAAGAAACATAATTAGAAAGGAAGAAAGAAAATTAGAAATGAAGAAACATAATTAGACAGGAAGAAAGAAAATTAGAAATGAAGAAACATAATTAGAAAGGAAGAAAGAAAATTAGAAATGAAGAAACATAATTAGAAAGGAAGAAAGAAAATTAGAAATGAAGAAACATAATTAACATTGAAGAAACATTGAGTGAAGTAATCGAATTAGAAGCGAAGAATTAAAAAGACAGAGATCACCGATACAGTGGAATATATAAATGAGTTATTTGCGGGTCACCATCATCATAGCAATCCGAATATGTCAATAGGTGCTCAAATCCTCTCTTTAGCAAACCCTCACAGTGTTCAGCGACTGATGAAACTAAGTTTCCTTAGGTTTGTCCGGTCTACTTACTTCGGTCTTCTATAAAGCTACTGACTCGCATTGTTTCCTCCGCTACGACTCTTCTTACCCGACATCTTACAAGAACTCTCGCCCCTATTCATAATTACTTATTCTTCGTCGTCTTTGCCACGATGATGAAGATTTCCTACATCAAGCCCACCTGATGCTTGATTTCTTTCACCGACATCTCTATCCCGAATTGCTCTTCTACTTGTTCTCCAATGAGTCCTTCGCACATCACGCCAGGTTGCTCTCACCCCCTCTACCTTCCCCCCCCCCCCTTTGACAGGATAGTACTTGCTCTCACTCATCACCCTCACCACTTTGCGGTGATCATAATCATTCACCGCTACCTCCTCATTCTCCGGCCGACTCCACTATCCGTTTACTCTTCCCTGACCCTCCTTTTGATGCCTTTCAGCGTGATCGTGACTTTCGCGATATACTTGCCAGAAGCCGCCTTCCCGCTTCCCTCCATAACTATCTGGCTACTATCCTTTGAATCGCAATCAACGTAAGACTTGCAACCACGTTCTCCAGACGGATACGGTTCTCTTCCTCAATGGTCCTTTTGCGATCAGAAAAGGATTCACTTGTACATCGCGTAACATTATCTATGCTATTATATGTAAGCAATGTAAGATGACATACATAGGATAATAAGGATGCCGCCTCCGCTTGCCGTGAACATTACATGTAGCTTGGTACGTTGACTCTCATCTACAGGAGCCATGATCCTTTTTAACCAACCATCTTTGGCAGGTCCTGGTGAGAATTGTCCATGCTACTCCAGACCAGATTGGGTGGCGTTCTCTTGTGAGTGCTCTATGCCCCAACCGGAGTTCAGAATATTCAGAAGTAGAAGAAGACTTATTTTAGTGTAGTAAAGCTGCTATATACAGATTTTTTTCTTCATAATACAGCTGTACAGAGGCATCTCATGGTTATATATTCCGCCCCCAAACCTGTCCAATGGATTCCTGGCTCCGGCTCAAGCACATAGAGGATAGGGCTTGCATTTCTAACGGCGTTTCACAAGAAAAATGTCAAATGATAAAAGCTCACTTAATAGTAAAACATCCATTGAGTTATACTGTAGGGCAATGGGCAAATGAAAAGCAAACTAGTTGGTATGATGAGAGGATAATGTAATATGAGTAGTAAAGTAATTAGTTTATTTTCATTTGGACGGACAAAATAACTGCTTTATAACACTGATTTTTGGTCATCTTTCTTATCGACCCCCACCCCACTCACCCCCTGTATCCTTAACGTCGGGCCCCGTACTAATCATGGGTTCTCAGGCTAGATCCATATCAGCCAACCCCTTGTTGGGGTCCTGGTATATGTCTCACTCTCTACGACACTCGGCATTTCCTCACTAAATATTGTACTACTTGAACACAAATGATGGTCACTTTCAGAGCATGTCACCACATTTCTAACACAATGTGACAAGTTCGTCTCAAATAATTTTGCAATATCCTCTTTAGTTGTGAAACTATTAACAATGCAGAGTTCTGTAGCGGGTGAGACACCCAATATAATTTAAAGCTGAATTTGTTATTTTCCACATATTTCACATACAAGAAATAGAAAACGCAAAAGGAAGACTTAGCTCATGACTTTATTACATTTCTTTGAAAAACTAGGTCCATTTAAATCACATACTATTCAGACTACGCAATAATATATATATATATATATATATATATATATATATATATATATATATATGGCCCTTTTCGTCTTGTCAGACGGTCTAGTGGAGGCTATTGCGTATTTTTTTGAGGTATTGTTTTTGCCGAACAGCTTCTCTCGTGGCTAATTCTACCAATGTTTGACAAACACACGCGGTCACATAATGAACAGGTCAGGCTCGCTGATCCACGGGGTTTACCATCCCTTTTCATGAGTCTCTTCTCTTCTAAGTCCTGTCTTAGCACAGTCTCAAATGTTGTTATACCGTTCCTTATGCATGCTCTCCATGATGTGCGATCATTTGCCAGATGTTGCCAGTCGTTTTCACAGATGGAGAAGTATTTCAGAGATGATTTGCAGATATCTCTATATCGTAGTTTAGGTCTGCCGATTTGTCTTTTTCCGTGTTTTAGCTCACCATATAGTATTTGCCTAGGAATGCGTTTTTCTTCCATCCGTTGGACATGCCCCAGCCATCTTAGCCTTCGACTTCTGAGCATCGACATGATTGTTAGGGTCTTAGCACGTTGCAGGACAGTTAAGTTGGTTATTTTGTCTTGCCATTTGATGTGCATTATTTTGCGGAGACAACGCATGTGGAAGACATTTAGTCTTTTTTCCTGGTTTGAGTATGTTGTCCAGGTTTCTGATTCATATAGTAGTGTGCTAAGCACACATGTTTGATATATTAGGAGTTTAGACTTTCGAGTTAGTTTCGTGTTGTTCCATGCCCTTTTTGTGAGTTTGCCGAAGGTCGTAGCTGCCTTACCAATTCGACAGTTTATTTCTTCATCAAGAGAGATGGTTTGCGTAACTGTGGATCCAAGATATGTAAATTTCTGTACTGATTCTAGTGGGCAGTCTTTTAGAGTAATAGATAGAGGTTTGAAGTCACCTTGATTTAGTATTACTGTCTTCTGAACATTAATTGACAGTGAAAAAAGGTCGCATGCTTTATCCAGGTTGTTGATCAGCGACTGTAGGGTGGCCTCACTATGAGCGACTAGGGCTGCATCGTCAGCAAATAAAAATTCTTTAAGTAGGGCAACATTTGTTTTGGTTTTTGCTCTTAGTCGTGCTAGGTTGAACAGTGAGCCATCTGGTCTAGTGCGAATGTAAATATCTCCTGAGCTGTTTTCGAAGGCGTAATTTAGGAGGGCAGCAAAAAATATACCAAAAAGGGTGGGGGCGAGGACACATCCCTGTTTCACTCCTTTGTTGACTTTGAAAATCTCTGATGGACTCCCATCAAAATGGACTTTGCCATTCATGTCTTCATGGAAGGAAATTATCAGCCTAAGTAATTTAGGAGGGCAGCCTATGCCTTCTAACACCTTGTAGAGACCATCTCTGTTTACTGTGTCGAATGCCTTTGTGAGATCCACAAAGGCAATATAGAGCGGCATATTTTGTTCCCGACATTTTTCCTGCAGTTGTCTAAGAGTGAAGATCATATCTATGGTTGATCTCCCGGGTCTGAAACCGCATTGGGACTCGGGAAGCACCCGTTCTGCAAGTCTATGCAGGCGATTAAGTACGACTCTAGCAAAAGCTTTGCCTGTTGTGCTAAGGAGAGAAATGCCTCTGTAATTGTTGCAGTCGCCCCTGTCTCCTTTATTCTTGTACAGCGTTATAATCTTGGCATTTCTCATATCATGAGGTATTTCTCCGTTTCTCCAGCATTTAATTAGCAGTTTGTATAGGTGTGGAAGTAGTACGCCTAGGTTGTCCTTTAGTACATCTGTGGGAATGTTGTCATTTCCTGCAGCTTTTCCTCTTGAGAGGGCATGTATAGCGTCAGCAAGTTCGTTCATAGTAGGCTCAACATCCAGTTCAAACATTGTAGGATATTTGGGTATTGATTGTGCTAGAGCTGTGTTTGCTGGTCTGTCGTCACTGTATAGATTAGAGTAGTGTTCAACCCATCTTTGCATTTGTTGTCCCTTGTCAGTAATAGGTTCTCCAAACTTGGATTTTAGGGGGGCTAATTTTGTTATTTTTGGTCCAAGGGCCTTTTTTATATTGTCATGCATGGTTTTTGAGTCGCCCCTGTCTGAGGCTTTCTGTATTTCAGAGCATAGATTGTTCCAGTATTCGTTTGCGCATCTTCTTGCTTCGCGTTGTAGGGTGGCTTGCGCATGTTTGAGCTGATCCTTGGTGATTTGATTGGGATTATTATTGAAGTTCAGTAGAGCCTTTTTCTTATTAGCTATTAGTGGGTCTAGTCTTGCTGCCTTTTTTTCGACCCAGTCGTTCTTTGAGAACCGTTTCTGGCCGTAGGTAGATAGAGCGCAGTTATAGATGTGTGTTCTCAGGGAGCACCAGTTGTCATCCACACTTGATGAATCTTCTACTTCTTCTACCAGTTCATCAAACTTGGATCTAAAAATGTCTTTGGTTGGTGTGGTTTATATATATATATAATCGAACTCTGAATTTCTTGTCTTGTACTATATATAGAAACGAAAATAGGAAATGCAAAAGGAAGACTACTATCACGACATCATCATCATCATTGAGTGTCGTCTCCGCATCGAAGGTTGGCTACCATGGAGCGCCATTCCACTCTGTTTCTTGCTTTGATGGTGCAGATTGTCATAGGTTGACTCGTCTATCTTTTGATGTTACCCATCCATGTTAGTCTTGGTCTGCCTCTGCCTCTTTTACCTTGTATTTTCCCTTCCAATATTACTTTTATTAGGCTGTTGTGTCTTTTAACATGCCCCAAAAATTTCATTTGTCTTGTTCTAATTGTGTTTAGTAGTTCTCTTTTAATTTTTAGTTGTTTTAAAACTTCATCGTTGATGTCATCACGACTTCAGATAATGATATTAAATGTCTTGGAAGAATGGTGACCGGTAGCATTATCCAGTTAACAGAGAAAAAGTTTGTCTTTGAGCTGGAATTAGTTAGACGGAAATCCTAGACTTCACTGAGACTTTATACTTTCTATCCTGAGTCACATAAGAAAAAAAGCAGAACTACCTCCATTGCTAAATCTGGCATTTCCGTCAGGCTGAAATCTTAAATACTAATCTTTGATACTAAGATTCAGAATGCCTTCTTTGGCAAGTGTAGAATATTAATTAATTTGTTAAAGTTAAAACTGTCAAAAGGAACAAGAAAATAAACATATAACGTTTGTGTTGGTGTCAATTATTTTAACTTTTGAATAATTTATAAACGCATATCTATTGTTCTCACAGTATCAGACTATGTTTATTAAACTATGTTTATCTGATTATGTTTATCTGACTGTGTTTATTTGACTATGTTTATTAGACTATGTTTATCAGACTATATTTATCAGACTATGTTTATCAGACTGTGTTTATTAGACTATGTTTATCAGACTATGTTTATTTGACTATGTTTATTAGACTATGTTTATTTGACTATGTTTATTTGACTATGTTTATTAGACTGTGTTTATTAGACTGTGTTTATTAGACTATATTTATTAGACTATGTTTATTAGACTGTTTATTTGGTTGCTAACTGGATTCATTAAAGTATAACTTTTGGTAGCTTTCCTATTTTTCTTTCAGCCTATTTCTATCTGTATGTCCGTCCGTCCATCCACCTATCTATCTATCGTGTCCAGTGCAGTCGATGCGAGATTTTCGGGTGTAAGTTTTAATGTCACCCCGAAAGAAAAATAAACTTTTGACTCTACTGAGATTCGAACCCGTTTTCTCATGGTTTGAAGCCGACAAATTATCGATTCGGTACCGCCCTTCCAACAGGTGAGTGCACTAACCAAAACGCCACCTGGCTCTCAGTAGCTAAAATAGTTATTAATTAATAATTCTGAAACTAAATCATACTGGAAACTTGTCACAATTTAAAAAGAAATCACTCTTTTCCTCTTTTCCAACATCATGCACGAAAAAAGAGAAGACGTCTGTGAAATAACAGGCAAAAACACAAGTTGATAGGAAAACATGTAAGTTTTTAAAGCTTTTATGGTATACGAGAAGATACAAGCCAGCAGGCTACTAACGTTGCGACTGAAAGAAATACCATCTACCTGGAAATACAAGTACACATATGTATAGTAGGGCAAGAGAAAATTAAAAAAAAATTGCACTTAATTAAATTTGTTAAAGAATAGTTCACGGCAAAATAAGACATGGGTATATGACCAGACAGTGTGGGCGGGTAGACAAGAAGGCGAGGTCAGCAAGGAGCGTCCACAGAAAAGTGTGGAGGTAAATAAAAGAAATAAGTTAAGATACGTCAACAGGTGGATGGTAAGGAGTGGCCAGTCTATAAAGAAATCAAACAGAGAGAGAGAGATAGAGAAAGAGATTATTCAGAGACCATCAGGGAGAGAGAACACACAGAAGACAGAGCAGGGCGATTAGAAAGATTGTCAACTAATGTAGATAGATAAGACGTTAGTACAAGAGCAATGTTAGATTAAAATTAATAAAGCAGCACATATAGCTAGTCCACACCAGGACTTGTGTGTAGACATCAGCACGATAGCTAGAAAGTGTAATCTGTAATGTGTTAATCAGTTCACGGAGACATTGATTCAAGCGGTCATCC
The DNA here is from genome assembly GCA_032433765.1 of Megaustenia siamemsis. Lineage (NCBI taxonomy): Eukaryota > Metazoa > Mollusca > Gastropoda > Stylommatophora > Ariophantidae > Megaustenia > Megaustenia siamemsis. The sequence continues at coordinate 89,075,346 of JAVIAB010000073.1, read as the reverse complement.
AGACCGCCATATAGTATTACCCATTGAAGCAATGTGAAATCCTATAATTATGAAATTGTATTAATGTAACTTGTGACCACAGTGATGTAAAATAGAACACTAATAAATATGTTTTATGTGTTATTACACCCCACAGACGTGTGTCGATAATAAAGAACGAAAGAAATATATTTTTACTTGAATGTGTGTTAATGCTAATGACACGGTCTGAAGGGTAGTATATCAAGACATGATAAAAGAACTGAATATATCATATATGAAGTACGAGAAATAAAGAATTAGAGATGAAAGAGATATCAAGTATAATACATAACCAACTATTTAAAGATACAAAAATGCATCAAGATTCTTTACAATAGTGCCATCAATAGTTCGAACGTTTCAAATTATTTACATATTCATTGTGTTTTACCGCAAATTAGTCATAACAGACACATTTCTTGGAAATATAGGTATATACAATTCTTGAAAACTGAGAGCCAATACAAATTAATTTAAAAGATACTTGATTTTATAGCAAATCAAAGAGTGAAAGACAACAATAGAACTGATACTAGAAAGAGTAAAAACAAGTTTCAGGCTTATTTCGATAGCAATGCACACGATGAAAACAACAATTGTCACTATGTCAAATAAACACAACATAGTATTAAGCAGCTAAACCTACAGAGAGACAAGACAAGCTACGACACTTCTGCAAACGTTTCACCAGATACAAACCAACAAAGATTACAAACAAACAAAAAACAAATATGAAAGGCAGACAAATACTAATTTCAAAATTCGGGAAGAGGAAGTGTCGCCAAGATGCATATATGCCTGTTGGTCACATGATAAATAGTTAATAGGCCACCTAGGATCTCGAGGGGTAAAAGTGAGCCAAATATTTTACATGTTTTCTTCAGCTTTACCCGCGGCTCCACGTGATATTCAGTATTGATATATTTTTATATTTGTACCAGTACAATGTATCTCTAATAATTTTCACTAGCCGATCTCACAAATTGTGTCAAGTTAAATCTATTTCTGTGAACCACACACTTATTAAGTAACATTACACAACAGCCACTAACCAATTTAACATATCCTCTAGCGTCCAGTAGCAAATTCTCTGGTTTTAAATCCCTGTAGATAATACCTTTGGCGTGTAGGTAGGAAAATGCTTCTAGCACACATGCTACACAAAATCTGGCAGTTATGTCATCGAAGTTACCTCTGTAAAAATAAAAAAAATAATATTTCTGCTAAATACTGTGTTTGTGTGAACAATGTTATATTGTAGTGGACAGATAACCAAATAAATGTTGCAAGAATTATTACATTATAGAGAACAACTGATGGTTCATTGAGATAACATGAAAATTCGTTTTCACGAGAAGCTGAGAAATGCAGAAAGTAATAATGTAGGACTAAATGTACAGACGAAAACGAAATAAAATTTAGCACGAAATTGAAATGCTAAATAGATGGTTGATAATGGAATTGTTTGTAGTCACCACGAGACGTGTGTATGTTGTGTGATGTATCTGTATGTGTGTGTGACTTATCTTGTTTTCAAACACAATTATCTGACTTGCGATTATGAACTACCCAACGCAATCAAGTTCAAGTTACTGTGTAAATGTTGTTTATTTGTAACATTTGCTACAATATAAATCAAATGTACAAGAAAATGTTGGACAGCAACAAACATGATGTTAATGGCGCATATAAATATCTGAATATAAAACTGTGGCTTTTGAATGGCCAGAGACGTTAATGTCAATGGCTAAAAATAGTCTAGTGTATTTTGTTAATGAGTCGCGATAGCTCAGTGGTTAGTAAACTGGATTACAAAGAATAAGAGGTCGGGTTCGATCCTGATCGACGGCTTCCATATTCACCCAGCCTTAAGTGGGTGCCGGATTTTTTTCTGAGAAAGTAAAGCAGCACGGGCGTAATACCGTCCACATTACTCCAAAAATCATGTGCCGAAAGTCTGTAAAATTTATTGTCACTAACACCATATTCCCTATACGTCACTTGGCGTGACGGGGTTTTTTACTTATATTTTGGTAATAAGATATTTGAGAGCATCAATAACTTGCTGGCTTTACGATCAAGTGAACATGGGGCTCAAACCAACATAGTGTCGTTCTACTGTCGATCCAGTTAAAAAAGAGAATTGTTATATTGTTCACTGATTTGGGAAAGATGGATAACAGCGAGAAAGGGTACCTGCAATCTCTCACCTTAAAATATTGCGGAATTCTATGGATTTTAATACTTTACTTCCCCTAAGATAATATAAGGCATCTATCACGGTTAGTTTTAAAAGTAATTTTCAATAAAATTAATTTTTGAGAGCTGACAATTATTTTCAATTTTATTCAACGCCTACACCGTGAAGAATCACAAGTGGAGATAATTGGATCGCGGAGATAATGTCAATATGCAATAGGGAAGCAGCAGCTAAGGGAAAACTATGTGTATGAGTGTGATACATTCGTGCCTAGTGGGGCCAGCGAGCCCAATTGGATTATATGGCGATTCTCAAAGGCGAACAGGATGCGGTTGCCGGAGTGGCAAAGGGCAATACCAGTGATACGAATGTCGGTTTTACCCTTGTGGTCTGAGGAATTGAAATGGGACGTCACTGGAGTGCCAGTATTCTGTTGAACATCCCAAAAATATTCAAAAAATCTTCCCGCTAAAGGTCTCCCAGACTCAGCAATATAGGTCATGTGACATCGTTGGCATATAATGGCATAATTGATATTGCTGGACACATATGTGAAACCATCCTTGATCTCGAACCGTCCGTTAGGGAATAGGACAGAGACGGCGTGGAGCACCACATAAGTACAGGACATACAATTACGTCCACAGGGGACTGTACCCAAGTGTTTATGGTGGAGACGAGGGAGACGGCCCCTGACCAGAATCTCTCAAATTCTTGTCGCGTTTGAAGGCGACCATAGGGGATCACGGAAAAGTAGACAAATGGTGGGATCAGAGTGGATACTGGAACGGTAATGGTTGAGTATTCTCACAGCAGCTAGATTGTCAGGATGATAGCTGTGAGTGAATTTGTGTTCTCTCAGAGTGGGGAGTTGGAAGGAGTGAGTGCTCAGGAGTGAGATGAGGAGGACCCGTTTGAAGGCAGAATGGAGGATCAAATCTGGATAAAGCCAGTGGATAAAGTAGCCTAACATAAGGTGAGCCTGTTGGAAGAAATTCTGGTCACTCTGGCAGACACGACTAAGACGCAATAACTGTGAAAACAGAATAGAATCACGGCATGAAGCCAAATGTGATGAAAAATAAAGAAGATAACAATGGGCGTCTGTGGGTTTATAAAAACCTGAGATGTGGAGGCCAGAAGTGTCTATGGAAACAATAAGGTTCAAAAACGTAACAGAGAAAGTGGAAATACAAGATGTGATCGTCATGGCTTTGTGATAGCTGTCGATGTAATCGATAAAATTGGAGATGTCCTCATGTAGATTGGTTAGTCCGAAGCAGTCATCCGTGGGGTATTTGATGGGAAGGAGACCCTGATACGAAATGAGTATTCGGTGTTCAAGGTAACCTATGAATAAACAGGCATAGCTAGGACCTATCTTGGTGCATGGTTACACCACTGACTTGGTCATATAAGTCACAATTGAACTCAAAGGTATTGAGGCTGAGGACAAGCTCAGTGAGGCGGAGAAAAGTGGTATTATCAACAGAACGGTGTTGCCTTTGGTCACGAAAACAGTAGAGCCAGGAGGCAATCGGCGTGAATGATAGAGGTATAAAGAGAACAAACGTTGAGGACGAAAAATCGGTATGAGCTATCACGGGCGAGAGAGATGGAAGAGGAGATTCTCAAGGCATGGTTCGTGTCTTTGAGAGTAGGAGTCAAACTTTACTTACATTGGCGCCTGCTGTCTTCAAGATAGGATCAAAGTAAACAGTCAATTAAAATGTTTATATACTCACTGCATTTAAAACTAACTTCTTTCCCACTTGTAAGTCGTTAAATCTAAACATTGCGTACAAATATTTATTCCTTCACTGTTTCTGCTAGTCTTTCTCATCTCCCCACTCAACCACACTAGAACATCTCACCCTTTTTCAAGAGCACCTAGGAGTTTGACAGAATCGTTAAATGGTAAAGGTTACCTTTTACCACACCACGGTATCATGGTACACTTGTGTAGCATGTTTTAGTCCGTAAGCCACAGCGTTCGAATGTGTAATGATAAATCTTGCTTGCGTTTATTACACTTTTTGTCTAAATCTGCAAATCAAGTATTCAGACTGGGCCGACTCGTGAATGTGTGCTTCAAGGAACGAACCAGCAACGTTTCGTTGTAAAGACTGGACGCAACACTACATATCGCTGACGTTGGGGTTTAAATACAGATTATTGCTGGTATACGAGTTGTATTTTACATTTATTTGGCAAAATGAAATAATAACAAATGTATCTTACAGTAAATTGCACTCATAATGAATGGTAATAGATTCTCTCTATCTACCACATTCTAATGGATCATCTTGTGCCATACAGATTGGCGTAGGCAATCATGTCCTTCCATAACTCTTTGTCCACAGTGCAAATCTTCAATTCTTTTATTTGTTTCATTTTTAATTCGTTTAAATTCTTCAGTTGATCACCTAATCACCAAGTTACCTATTATATCTCTGTATGTTGTCCGCGATCTCTCTTCCCTATTTTCCTGAAGTTTGCCAGTTCTGAACCGGTATTTCAACCATCCTCTTCTCATGATATGGCCGACAAGTGTCGATTATTTCTTTCTCCTATTTTTGATGCGCTCTCTTTTTAGTGTTGGCCACTTTGATAATTTCCTCGTTTTTGTCTTTTTAGCTGTTCAGAGAAACTCTCACCATTCTTCTGAGAATTCCCACTTTTGTGGTATGTAATCGTATTTCATTTATTTGTCAACTGTCCATCATTCACTTCCATTGGTCATTACAACGGATAATAGTAAAACAAGAAAAGAAGATCTAAACAGACTATGCAGTAAATCGATAGAGTAAGATCATATGTGGGTCTGTTATAGAAAACACGCAGAAACGACAAGCGCATGACGTGACTGATGGGGACAACGATTTCTACATAATGAACAATGACTGAAGGCAGAAAGGAACCTCCGTCAACCCACAAGCGTAGCGCATAAAATTTAGTGTTAGTGGGTTTTTTTTTCCCCCTGAATAAAAGTTTAGCAGACCTCTTTCACCTCATCATATATATATATATATATATCAAAAAAGAAGAATTATAACATGTAGAGGGATTTGGGGGTCTAGAAGTAAGATGTCGGCCTCTGGACAGGAAAGTTATAGGTTCGAATCCCGCCACAGGGGGTGCGGCATTTTTCCACTCCGAATCCGAGGTTTCCTCGTGGCTTTACCTTCCCCTGATTCTCATGTGTGTTACCGAGGCCTCATTATGAGGAAAGTAGAGAATAGTGTCACTGTGGACCTTGCAGGCATGTCGTAAGAGGCGACTCAGGAGGTTGATCGATGGCTTGACAAGCTGTCGTTGTAAAAAAAAGTGTTGTTATGGAAACAGCCATATATTTTAGAGCAGTGATCTCTACAATATGTGCTATTTTGGTACGTAAGGTTTCTGTTTTTGAGATTGTGGTTCTGCCCTATGTGCCGCCTTCGGCTCGAAAGGACAATAGACAGACAGGCAGGCAGGCAGGCAGGCACGCAGGCAGGCAGACAGACAGATAGACAGACAGATAGATAGATAGATAGATAGATATCTAGGGAGTAAAATTCGATGTCTAGCCCTCTCGGATAAGGGTAACAAACATCAAGTCCTGTGTGCTGTCGCGCACGTTAAAGAACCCTTGGCAGCTCAAACTCGAAAATAATAGGTAATAACGGCCTCTGACCGGGCACAAATTCTTAAGCAAATCTACCCATGCCGAAGACGTATGTGTCGGACCGCGAAGTGCAGATATCGTGGCTTTGCCGCAAACTGCGACACAACGCACCCACGCTCACTTGTTGAGTACACATACTGAAAAGAAAAAAGAAGCAACTTTTCAATCCTCAGAAGCTCAGGTGTAGTCGCATTCTTGTTGTCGTTGTCAACAATCATAGCATGACAATCATAAGATGACAATCATAAGATGATAATCATAGCATGACAATCATAACATGACAATCATAGATGATAATCATAGCATGACAATCATAGCATGACAATCGTAACATGACAATCATAGCAAGACATTCATAGCATGACAATCATAGCATGGCAATCATACCATGACATTCATAGCATGACAATCATACCATGACAATCATACCATGACAATCATAGCATGACAGTCAAAGCATGACAGTCATATCATGACAATCATAGCATGACAATCATAAGCTCGCAGAAACTCTAGTTTCCAATTATAGCGCTTGTCAAATGCGCAGTTTGTATATTGGAATCGTTAACATCCTACAAGTGGACCAGTACGCGTTCCGGCTGGAAAAGCAAACAAAGCAAAATAACAAACTGGTGTTATATAGTTATGTTGTTGTTAAATGTTATTTTAACTGCTGGTGCATTTTTTATGGTATCTTGTTCAGCACTACGCCAGGGAGTATTTCTAAACTAGAAAAATCATCTGTACCAGTTTGTGGTTGAGTGAAGCTAGAAGTAGGTCGGTTAAGATAGTTAAAACAGATCTGTCGTTACTAGAATAGTGTTTAACGGAACGAGTTTATTAAATGTTGGAAGGCTGGTTGAGAACATAAGGCAATGAGATAGGTGGAAAAATAATATGAAATAATGATATTGGAAAGTGGGGAGAGAACAATATGTGATGAACTGGAAGGTGGGGAGAGAACAATATGTGATGTACTGGAAGGTGGGGAGAGAACATTATGTGATGTACTGGAAGGTGGGGAGAGAACATTATGTGATGTACTGGAAGGTGGGGAGAGAACATTATCTGATGTACTGGAAGGTGGGGAGAGAACATTATCTGATGTACTGGAAGGTGGGGAGAGAACATTATGTGATGTATTGGAAGGTGGGGAGAGAACAATATGTGATGATACTGGAAGGTGGGGAGAGAACATTATGTGATGTACTGGAAAGTGGGGAGAGAACATTATGTGATGATACTGGAAGGTGGGGAGAGAACAATATGTGATGTACTGGAAGGTGGGGAGAGAACATTATGTGATGCTACTGGAAGGTGGGGAGAGAGCAAGTGGTGATACTGGAAGGCGGGGAGAGAACATGCGGTGATACTGGAAGGCGGGGAGAGAACAAGTGATGATACTGGAAGGCGGGGAGAGAACAAGTGGTGATACTGGAAGGGGGGGAGAGAACAAGTGGTGATACTGGAAGGCAGGGAGAGAACATGTGGTGATACTGGAAGGCGGGGAGAGAACATGTGGTGATACTGGAAGGCGGGGAGAGAACATGTGGTGATACTGGAAGGCGGGGAGAGAACATGTGGTGATACTGGAAGGCGGGGAGAGAACATGTGGTGATACTGGAAGGCGGGGAGAGAACATGTGGTGATACTGGAAGGCGGGGAGAGAACATGCGATGATACTGGAAAGAGGGGAGAGAACATGTGATGATACTGGAAGGCGGGGAGAGAACATGTGGCGATACTGGAAGGTGGGGAGAGAACATGCGATGATACTGGAAAGCGGGGAGAGAACAAGTGGTGATACTGGAAGGCGGGGAGAGAACATGTGGTGATACTGGAAGGCGGGGAGAGAACATGTGGTGATACTGGAAAGCGGGGAGAGAACAAGTGGTGATACTGGAAAGCGGGGAGAGAACATGCGATGATACTGGAAAGCGGGGAGAGAACATGTGGTGATACTGGAAAGCGGGGAGAGAACATGTGGTGATACTGGAAGGCGGGGAGAGAACATGTGGTGATACTGGAAGGCGGGGAGAGAACATGTGGTGATACTGGAAGGCGGGGAGAGAACATGTGGTGATACTGGAAGGCGGGGAGAGAACATGTGGTGATACTGGAAGGCGGGGAGAGAACATGTGGTGATACTGGAAGGCGGGGAGAGAACATGTGGTGATACTGGAAGGCGGGGAGAGAACATGTGGTGATACTGGAAAGCGGGGAGAGAACATGTGGTGATACTGGAAAGCGGGGAGAGAACATGTGATGATACTGGAAGGCGGGGAGAGAACATGTGGTGATACTGGAAGGCGGGGAGAGAACATGTGGTGATACTGGAAAGCGGGGAGAGAACATGTGGTGATACTGGAAGGCGGGGAGAGCACAAGTGGTGATACTGGAAAGCGGGGAGAGAACATGCGATGATACTGGAAAGCGGAGAGAGAACATGTGGTGATACTGGAAAGCGGGGAGAGAACATGTGGTGATACTGGAAGGCGGGGAGAGAACATGTGGTGATACTGGAAGGCGGGGAGAGAACATGTGGTGATACTGGAAGGCGGGGAGAGAACATGTGGTGATACTGGAAGGCGGGGAGAGAACATGTGGTGATACTGGAAGGCGGGGAGAGAACATGTGGTGATACTGGAAGGCGGGGAGAGAACATGTGGTGATACTGGAAAGCGGGGAGAGAACATGTGGTGATACTGGAAAGCGGGGAGAGAACATGTGGTGATACTGGAAGGCGGGGAGAGAACATGTGGTGATACTGGAAGGCGGGGAGAGAACATGTGGTGATACTGGAAAGCGGGGAGAGAACAAGTGGTGATACTGGAAAGCGGGGAGAGAACATGTGGTGATACTGGAAGGCGGGGAGAGAACATGTGGTGATACTGGAAAGCGGGGAGAGAACATGTGGTGATACTGGAAAGCGGGGAGAGAACATGTGGTGATACTGGAAGGCGGGGAGAGAACATGCGATGATACTGGAAGGCGGGGAGAGAACATGCGATGATACTGGAAGGCGGGGAGAGAACAAGTGGTGATACTGGAAGGCGGTGAGAGAGAACATGTGGTGATACTGGAAGGCGGGGAGAGAACATGCGATGATACTGGAAGGCGGGGAGAGAACAAGTGGTGATACTGGAAGGCGGGGAGAGAACATGTGGTGATACTGGAAGGCGGGGAGATAACATGTGGTGATACTGGAAGGCGGGGAGAGAACATGTGGTGATACTGGAAGGCGGGGAGATAACATGTGGTGATACTGGAAGGCGGGGAGATAACATGTGGTGATACTGGAAGGCGGGGAGATAACATGTGGTGATACTGGAAGGCGGGGAGAGAACATGTGGTGATACTGGAAGGCGGGGAGATAACATGTGGTGATACTGGAAGGCGGGGACAGAACATGCGATGATACTGGAAGGCGGGGAGAGAACATGTGGTGATACTGGAAGGCGGGGAGAGAGCATGTGATGATACTGGAAGGTGGGGAGAGAACATGTGGTGATACTGGAAGGCGGGGAGATAACATGTGGTGATACTGGAAGGCGAGGAGATAACATTGACGCAGGAGATCATGTCCTTCAACAATCTTCTATCTACCGTGCATAGTACCAGATCTCTCGTTAACTGTTTTCAATGCCATGACACCACGCTATCCAGTATTTTCTTTCTTTGTCGTTCCCAATGTCGCTTTCCCCGTATTTTGCCAGTTGTAACCAAGTATTCCAACTTTCCTCTTCTCATGATGTGCCCGAAAAAAATGTCGATTGTTTCTTTCTGATGGTTTTTATGAGCTCCCTTTTTGTGTTGGCCTCTTTGAGAATATTCTCATTGGTCTTTTTATTTGTCCAGGGAACATTCAACATTCTTCTGAGAAATCCCATCTCTGTGGTCTCTAATCGTCTTTTCATTTGTTTGTCTACTGTCCATGATTCGCTTCCATAGGTCAGAATTGGCTCTATATAGCACCGATGAACTCTCTTTCTCATTTTTATTGACATAGATTTGTTGCTTAAGATATTTTTCATTTTCTGAAATGCTATTTTGGCCTGAGCTATTCTGCTTTTTATTTATAGGACTCATAATAATCATTCTTCTTCTTCTTCCGCTTTCCTTTCTCATCTGCCTTTCAGCGTCGAGGGGAGATATAATTTGCGGTCTTTTGCTTTTCTTTTCGCCT